>SNQJ01S0088865.1:52802-71171 GCA_010110895.2 Picea sitchensis | reverse complement strand
CCAACAAACTGCTAATTTTTAGAAATTTGTTGGAAGTCATTAATAAAATGTCTCCACCTCATTGCATGAGGCCTTTTCTGGAGCTAAATCTTAGGTGCATGTGTCCCTTGACATCTAACTAATCCTTGAGAAGCCATTTGAACCCTCCTTGACATGTGGAACCTCCCAACAAGGCGAATATCAAATCCATGACCGCTACAGGAAATTAGGTAGCGCCGCTGTAAAACATTAGGTAGCGCCACTTCTATGTCTAATATCTCTAAACAAATAACACATTTTGAAAACATGAGAGAGGTTTTTTTATTTGGCATGTTATGAACAAAAACCTCCTCCAGTTTTAAAAAATACCTTCTCGATTGTTCATAATCCAAGTTTCAAGTTAGTGACTCAAAACTGGTAAAATAACTCTGCACAATTGGTTTTCTGCCAGAATTTAGGTAGCGCTCGCCTGTGTGTCTACATGCAATTCGGTAGCATAAATCCATGGGTGATTTTTATTCTTGGAACCTTGTGAGAGTTTTTTCAATTCTTGTTCTTGACACTTGGCACCTTAACCAATCTTGTGCTAACACATTCCATAGCTGATAACTTACTATTATTAATATACAAAAACAATACACATACATTTCCAAATTCAAAATAAATAACACATGATAGATGCAAATCAATACAACTTTATTATCTTCTTCTTTCCATCAAACACAAACATACATTAAGTAAAAAACACTTTACAACAAGGGAATCTCATATCCTCTTTAGATAATTCCCTAGATTTTTAATACATTGTGCCATGCACATTCTTTCATTACTTAGACATATGATAGACTCAGACATACAATCAAAAGAATTATAGAATTTCAATAATACAGAGGCTCAAAATGATCTCTTCAACAGTAGACAACATCAATCACCCAATGAATCAACTCATAAACCCCTTCATTGTCATCCTTGCTTCCTTTTCTATCCTTCTCGGCTCTAGATTTCTGTCTCTATCAATTTTGCTCCACTTGCTATACTGACTAATAGTCTTGCATGCTTTTGTCACATTCCTACATTCCACGTATCCTTTCTGGAATTGGGGCAATCTTAACTATTTTTCTAGATCATCTTTTTTTTGCTCGTGCTATTGGCAGTAATCATTCAAGGAGTTCTCCTGATGATTCCTTTCTTGATTTCATCATGCGTCTTCCTTATTTTTGGCGCACATTCTCAGAGTTGGACTTTAGCGTGCATTAACAAAAATTGTCAAAACTTGATCCGACGTGTGCTTCTTGTCAATCCTTGCGCATTGGCTTGGGCATGCACAGAACTGGAATGGGTGCGCATAACTTCATTTGTGCGTACACGTGATATTAACCCAAAAATTTGGGTGCCAAAAGGAATTGCATTACCCAACTTGGAGCTTGCTACAATAGTACATGATATATAAATTTGGAGGCACCACTTAATGGACAAGATGACCATAACAACTTGAAATATTTATTTAACTAAAAAAATTTCAATGTTAAGCAAGAAAGATGGTTGGAATTCCCTTGTGAATTTGATTTAAAATCAAACAAACAAAAGGAAAAGAAAATAAAGTTGTTGATCACTATAACATTTAGGGAATGGATGTGCAAAATTACCACTCAATTTGAGTTTAGATTAGTTCAAATAAAATTCCTTCATTTTTCACTTTTTCCATTTTGGATGCAATTTGAGTCGTAATTAAGAACTTTATCGTATTGTTTTTAGTTACCACTATACTTGAGCCAATTTTAGCATCCATTTTAGAAATGAAACTAGCATAAAATAGTCAATATGGCATCCAAAATTGTGTCCAAAATGTGAGATGGAAATAGAATCATTGATATTGGTGCAATATAGTTGACATTAGTGTTGGTTTTAGAGTTAATTTTAGCATCAAATTTAATGTTAACTTAAAGACAAATTAATGTTGACGATAACATCGATTGAAAGAATAATTAATGTCAACAATAATATTGATTTAAAGACAAATTACTGTCGATTGTTGTTTCAACCAAATTTATACAAATACATCTCCTTTGAGCCCTTAATAATGGCCAACTAGATTTACTTTTGGGGTTTTAAACTAAGGGAGTATGCTAATCTTGTAGTAAAGGAACCCTCTTTCTAGCCACAAAGTCGATAAGAATAAATCTTACAATTTCAGACATAGACAAAGTTCGCCACTATCCAATATTTTTGCATGGTGGATGATCCATAAATGAGGAAATTATAACCCACCCACTTCACAAACACAAATCCTTTGTAGAATTAAATTATAATTTTTGTTTCTATATCTTATGTAGAGATATTTGTCCTTTGAATAGCTACAAGGCCTTTGTTCCTAGTGTATCCTACACACAACAACCAACTAACAATGCCAATAATAAACAAGATTGTGAGTGAAAACTTCTCTATTGTTATCACTAGGTAGGCACACGAGGATTGGTTGTGCTTCTTTTCTTCAAAGCTTGAGTTATTTTATGTTTGAAATGCTCTGTTCTCAAGAACCAATTGAATGACACACCCTTTGTATCCATTCATTCAAGAACTCTATTCAAGGGTTCAAATCCAATTGCTTGCATGTGTAATGTGTAGTCATGGATACCTCTTTATTTCTTGGTCTTATAGCTATAGGTGTTAACATCCCACCAAATTACTTATGCACAAAGTTAATTCCAACACGATACTTATTATTAATGATCCAATAACAAAGTATTCAATTACTTTAGCATTAAATCCAAACCAACTGTAAGCATAATATATTGTTTTAGTAATGAGGAAGAACAAGATTCAACTTAGACTTTTAATACAATGTGAAACTCACATACATATGCATTATCTTCTTAAGTAAAAGGAGTAGTAGGGATGAATCTTCAGTTGTAAAGGGAATATGGTTCACAGAGCCTTCAAAATGGATTGGTGTGTCTCATTCAATGCCCATCCTTATACATTTCCTGTGCTTACAATCATACTCTAGTTCAACTTGTACACCATTAATTCAACATGTATGAGACAAGAAATAATTAGACCACATATGAAAGGGATTCTTAATATGAATTGAATGTCATAAGATTTATTTCCATACACAATTCTTTTACAAGTCATTAAATATGTATGTATAAGTGAGGTGCCTTCGTATATACACGATAATGAGATATTGAACCTTGAATGTATTGACTAAGTAAATGTCAAAATGTATTGACCAAAGAAGCCATGAGTTAGTGGAGGTAGTAGCCTCTGTTACCAGATAATTAAATACATCCACTCATATCCCACACATCCAATGTTCAACTCATGTGATCCCTAGGGAGATGAGAATACCATGCTAGGCCACATACAACATGTACAACCTATGTATGGCCTCCAAGCATTGAAACAAATTGTGGGAAGCTTCCAAAGAGTTTACAAAGTATCATATAGCCTCCTAGAAGATACCTAGACAACATACAATCATGGGAAACAACCTCAAGATATGTTTGGCAATGGAGAAGACAACCATTGTTGTGTATGCTTTAACAAGACTAATTTTTCCAACCTTCATACATTGAATTAGAAAATAATCTAATTAATTGCAACAACTAGTTTCTAATGGCCATAGATCTAATAATCCAACAAGAATATATGGATGCGATTACAAAACTATTATATATCACAGAGTGTTCATGGAAATGAACTTCCGAGTAAGTATAATGTATTATTGTGAAATTTATTCATCACAGGTATCAATCTAATTGCTAGAAACATTTTAAACACAGAGAAACACCAATAAATGAATCATATTAATTAACACAACCACAACAAAATTCCATCACACAAATACACCGAATTTCACCTATGGAAACCTGAACCAAAAAACCCAGGATTGAATGGTTGCTCAATTTTCATTTCAACAATATTTGGTTACAATGTAATTCATGACTTGATTGCCATTCAACAATTCACATGTCTCCTTCTTCTTTGCATTCTCTCATCCTGGCCAAAAAAACCCTTTGAGAGTGAACGTACAAGAAGAAATAGGGATATTTGGGGTAATGGAAAGGCCAACATGCTTGAACTTTCATTTCCCATTCCTCAATGCTTTCTCTCCTATTATAATTTTATATTTTATTTAATTATTGTATTTCCTCTCTGTTGAGCGCTCAACACACCCTAAAAGCCTTATAAAATTCTGTCACTTTTTGGGTACCACTTGTTTTCTTTTTTACTGTCTGAATTGAGTTCACAATGGAGGGATGGTTTATTTTGTTTTCATGACTCTTATCGATCAAGTTAGATTTGTTTGAACTTGTTAAATGAAACCTTGGGTCTAAAAGAATTTGGCATTCTAACTAAAAATCTATAGCTAACATTGCGACTAACGTGCTTGTGTTCGACATCGACAAAATTCAAGCAGGTAAAGTGGCCACATAGTGACACTAATCGCCGATCTCCGATGCACCATCGACATCGGTAAAAGGCAGAGTGAGTTTGTGTTAGTTATTCACTATGAATATTTAGGAGATAGCCGATCCCCATCGGCGTCGACAAAGTATGAGAAGGACAAAAATTGACAAAATCCATGAAAAAACCCCTAATAGGCGATGACAGATGCACTTGCTCGGGGTCAGTGAAATATCAAAGGGTTAAAATATTGAATTTTTCTGCATTGAACACATCGCTGATCGTCGACCCCCGATACATTTTCAGCATCAATTTTTTTTTGAGAGAGTTAATCCAGGAGCACTTGGGTAAGATTATCATCGAGCGTCGATCCTTGATAGTTTGTATCATCGGAAAGGTAGGATCTGTTGATTAGAATGATTATCTAAGGAATAGTCCTTGATTCTGAATAACCCGAGTAAATGAAGACGTCGATATCAAGGGCCACGTGTCTTTGTCGCATAGGGGTGTCGTATGGTATGGTTTCATCCCGAGTCATCTTAGGGTTCCCTGTGTCCTAGTCACACCTCTGAGTCATCCTTGCCACATCAACCATGTTTGACAAGAGGGATCGACATTGGAGCTTTTCCAGTGAGATATCAATGGAAAATGTTTAAAGAGAAACCCCGACCCCCGATACACCAGCTAGATTGGTGAAATGATGGGATGTTTTCAGCACAAGATATGATCGGATTCTATCTTTTAATAGGCCAGTTAATGCTTCAACCCACATAAATTTCTACCCCATGCGTCGATTGAACACCAAGAATTTGAAATCACTAATAGGCCATGTTACAACCCGCGCCTGTGCCGTCGACCTACGATTGAATTTAATTTTAAACGTATTGAAGATGTGGCGGAAGATTTTATAGAACCAAACTCATATCCCGAATTGAATGGCTGATGTGACAAGGTAAGTTCATCTATGTTTAAATCACTAAAGTGGCTTCAAACACTTCTATTTTGCACACAAGTTTCCATTTCTAGAGCATTCGAAGAAGCAAAGCGAGCATCTCAAGTCTATGTTTATTCTCAGACCATCAAAACCAGGTTAAACTAGCAACAGAGGTATGTGTTAAGTTTGATCAATTCGGCGGTCGTAATTTGTTATATATGTATTTGATTTTTTGCACAGTCTCTAACTATATACTAGCTACAGGGAAAATGCCTCCAAGAAAGCCAATGACCAGACGCTCGCCAAGAGCACCTAAGCTAAAGGAAGAAAAAATTGGTGAAGGTTTTTCTCCTGGTACTACGAGGCAGTTGGAATACGCTCCCAGGACGAAGCCAGTCATTAAAACCTCGACGAAGAAATATTTCATTCAACCCCTGGTCTTCGGCGATATAGAAGTAACCACTAGATCCAAAACAATTCTCCCATATTGGGGAGATTTGTTCAATAGATTTAACCGGGAGGATTACCCATAGTATATCCCACACAACGACCCAAATTTAAGGGCTTTCGATGATCAAGTCTTCCTAAACATTCGACAGTCGTGCTTGCACATGGTAGCCTGCCAAACTCCATTTTCCCCATGCATTGAGGTTCTTAGTTGGATGATCGATCATACATACACGCATAAATTCCTGATCAAGAATGAGAATGGCGGGTGTGTCAGATTTTTTCTCCCGACAGAGGTTCAAAAGTACTACAAGCTCAAGGACCCAGAGGAGTGGCTACACACAGACTTCATGGTGAGGTTTTACGAACTCCATGACACCAACTGATTTATGGCCTCATGGTGGAAGGAGGAAAATAAATTCACAAACCAGAGAAATGGATGGTATGGGACAATTAACTTGAGAGAGCCATACATCTACTTGATGTCTCTCATAGTCTGACTATATGGGGAAAATGACTGCTCCAAGTTCTTAGAAGCATGGATGCCCCTGGCATACACTGTGGTAATATTCGAAAGTAGATTCAATTGGGGAGAAATAATCTCCAAGCAATTGAGCATTTATATACAACAGGCTTATACGTCGAAAGAAGGAGAAGCACCCACTTTTCATATGGCTTTGTACCTACTCGATGTTATCTGTGCAAGAAATGATTTCACCGGCATGAATTTAAGCTAACATGTTGCATAACTGCCTGCTCATGTTTTATTCAACATACTATGGGAGAACAGGTACACAATATCCTACGCCCTTATTTACAATGAATTCATCGCCCAAGTATATTCTATTTTATTTAAAAAGGAATGCCCAAGGCTGTCTGTAGCAGCCAAGAAAATGATATCAAAGGTAGGCCACTGGTACCTAGATGAACACACAACATATATCAGGGTGTTTGGAGCCACCAGAGCACCACATTTTCTCCCTCCTCACGTCCCGGACCGACTCATTGTGGGAGAAATATGCTATCAGACTATCCTGCAGGGCTATACCGCCACACTAGTCAAGGAAAAAAATGATCATTCATAAACTGCGGCTTCCATGTGGGGTTTTATCTAGTGAAGGAAACTGCTCAAACCAAATAAGAAGGGCTGAGTCAGCTTGAATTCCGGTTCTCGATAGGCCGGTTTCACAGGCATGATCATAAAGGCCCGGTTCCCCAACATGATTCACATATATCGTCCTGTTGGCCAGATGCGCATGACAATTTTGAGTATGAGATTTTTGTAGAGTGCGCTCAGGACTGGGAGAAGGTAGTACAGAGGAAAGCCAACCCAAGCATGACAAAGTTCAAGGATATGAGAATGGATGAGAAGGTGGAGACAATAGAGAATTCGACTCAAGAGGCTCTCAGAGTTAGGGAAGAAATTAGAGCAGCAGAGACCAAAAAGGCACAAAGGAGAGGATTTCTATTACTAGAGGGAGCCCAAAGAATCATTGACCAGTTAAAGAATGACCCTAATCTCGTAGATATGACGAGGATCCCCTCGGACAACCGAATTACAATCAAAGGAGATCCGAGTGTCTTATAATCAATACATCTGGAAGAAATTACCAATTCGGAAAACCTTATATTTCCATCACTATAGATCAGATCACTTGGGACAATTCCAACCCATCCTGAGGTATCAAGGACACTAGGTGGAATAGGTGTACCAAACCCCCTGTTCGAACTAATAACCATCTATGAGGATGAGGAGAGTTCATAGGTTTCCCTGGTAACTCCAGTACCGATTACAGAGGAAAAGGAACATGAGAAGATGTCTACCCCAAGTCCCAATGCTCCAATTCAAAACCTTCCGTAAAGAGACCATGAGGTATAAAGTGTCTTAGAAATTGAGTTGCTCGACTTGCCGGGGACCCCAAAAGACATAACGAGGGATGAGATAAGATCGGGTGGTCAGAAAGAGGAAGTTCAACAAAAAGAAATCGACACCTCAACAACCGATGACCAATTAAGTACCGAACCTACCCCTGGTTATTCAATCTTGGCTGATACCTCACCAACCAATGAACTACAAATGGAGGTCAAGCCATAGGAACATATAAAATAAGTTCAGGAACCAATCCTAGAACAAATACACACAGTTGGGAGTATGGGAAACACTCTAACCTAGGGAGAACAACAAATCCCCGAGCTTTTTGAAGAGGTCGTCGACATACAAGTGATCGCCTATGACAGAAATATGAAAGCCATCATGAAGAGGACCACTAAGAAGAGAAGGCTCATGCTAGATAGCACGATTCTCATCACTACGGAGGAGAATTTGCTCAGCACAGAACATGCTAATACATCTGAGATTGTCGGCGCAAGGATGGCTATCATGGATGCCATGTTGGATAGAGCAAGGAGAGATGAAAAGGAGCTGGTCACCATGCTAAAGGAGTTGGAACATATGTGCCACTTGGAAAAATACTATCAAGACTCCACGCAGGCCACAATGTTTTTGAGAAGTGATTTCTAGGATGCTTATGCAAAGTTTAAAAATGAATGACACCTTTTCATTGCAGGTATAGCCAATTTCCAAGAGGAAACCCTTATGGCACTAGCAACCTGCAAAGACGTGGAAAGGTGGTATGAAAAATCATACCAGGATGCATAAAGTATTGATTACATCGGTGCAGTACAAAAGGGTCAAGACACCGAAGAGCATGGTATTCGAGTGCTAAGAGATAGCAACATTGCTCGGATCAGGAAAGCAGCCAAATACTAGGTAAAAATGGCCCAGGAACCTCAGTGGGAGATACAAAAGAAGTGGGTCGGGTGCGAAAAGGGTTGGGAAAATATTTATCGGGAAATGAAAGACATCGACCTCCCAGAGTTTGGATCACTTGAAGACTTTGTTGACCTGCATGACATAGTCAATTGACATGCAAAACAAGACGCATCATGGACATCGGAGATCGCACAGGTGGTGAGCATGGCGCCAGGTCAAATACAACAGTTTATGGAGCATCCGATCAAGGCTCATGCAGTGCTGCAATGATTGAGTATTAAAGTAGTCAAGTACAAAGAACAAGCAGTAGAAGTGAAATAAATTCTTTCAGCCCTGATGGATCATCACAGGTTCCCGTATGAAAACACGTGTGAGGATATCTTCATCAAGTGGTCGGAGTACGAGAAGAGTCAACCACTCCAGTAAAACGATGAGATGATTGTCAGAGAATAGAGAGATAAAGCGCCATGTGGCGATATTTTGTTTACTTAACTTAAACTTGTAGTAGCTATTTTTAATTAGTGATTCTATATAAATAAAGGGATTGACCTTTTAGAAAGGGTCGATGGGTTTTTGGAAAGACCCTCATTTTTGGAACTGTAAAGAACTATTTCTGAACTACCTTAATTGAGAAGTCTTGTTTAGGACCAGAGACAAAATTCTGTTTTTCATCAAAGGCGTAATGTGATTGGATTGAGGAGGAATTACTTCTGACTTTATTCCAGTAATTGACGCTGTAATGAGTAAGAGTTTATAAATCTATTGATAAGTTATCTGTTTCAATATTTTTGCAGTTCTTGTTCTTAATCATGGAAAGAAAATCGTTGTGTTAATGTGTGATTAATGTTAGAGCTAAGGAAACTATTTTTCTTTCCATCATCTTATTACATGCTTATTCTCTTACGATAATTGTATCTCAGTCAATAATTGAAATACCATCAAATTAATGTATTAGTACTAGGCTTGTAACCGGTGTGAATATCTTTGTCTACATGCTTGAGCACGAGGGTTATTCCAACCTCAACCTTCTTCAATAGTTAACACTCCCTTCCACTAGTTGGTTTATACCAGCACACATCATTTTATCAGACTCATCTAATAAAAGAAAAGACAAAAAGAGAACGTTTAAACTGAAGAAGGAAATTTCATAGGAAGCTATCCTGTCAATCACTACGTAAATCCCATCAATTAATTAGCTAGATCGAAATATTTGGAGAACCATTCCACCATCAAATGTTGCAGAGTCTAATTGGGCCTCTGTGGTAGGTTTGGTTCCTACTGTTGAGTTAAAGGGATTTAGAACCCCTCAATAGAACTGGTGCTAGAAGGAGTGTGAATGAATGAATGACTAACAAGATTTATGATATAATATCGCACATAGCCTACAGATTCAAAACAACCCACATGCATGGCTAGTCATTCTCAAGACAACCCACATACATAGAGTACTCTCGAAATGAGTAACTCACCCCAGCACGAGGAATAACATCTATTCCATGAAATACCTTATGCTCTTCCTCACGAGGATTTTAACCAGTTCAGAAGAATCACAAGAGCTTACACCCAACAAATTGGATCGTTACCCTTAGCTCTGTTACTGAGTAGAATAAATGATATATTTCTCCCTCACTGAGATCGAACAACCCCTTAACCTAAACCCCGAAACACTGGCTTGTAACTACTCTGAACCAAACGATTTCGAATCTGAAGAAGAAGGGTTTAACTCGAATCACTCAGTTTCAAAATCAGATGACATGGAGGATAATGATGATAATAACGAAGAGAGAGGCGATCCACCTCCAAATAAACAACCTTGGTTGGATAGAGATGCTATGGAAATCCCAGTATGGGTACATAACCTCCCTCAACATCCAAAAAAGGTACTTCCCAAGTTTGACCTTGAAACCTCCAGATTTCCTGAAGACCATATTAAAAAGTTCATATTAGCGATAAGATTGATGAATGTACAACACAAGGATGTAGGATGTAGATTTTTTCCCTATACCTTTGAGAATTCAGCCTCAACTTGGTATTTTAACTTGTCTGTAGGGTCCATAACTAGTTGGACGAAGTTTAAAAAAGATTTATTGGACAAATTTGCAGAAGAAACCACCACAGGAGCTTTGATGGATAAACTCTTCGCCGCCACCATGAGTTCAAAAGAGAAGGTTAAATATTTCAATCAACAATTTACTACTATCCTGAACAAATTTCAACCCGAAGCTAAACCTACTCAGGAGTTTCAAATTGAGGTATATTCCAATGCTCTCCCTACTTCTATTTCCATGTTTGTGAAAAGAGCTGTCAAACATACCTTATCTGAAAATTTTGAGGAAGCCAAAATGATTGAGTTCCAAATGAAGGGATGCAAAGAAGGCTAGGTCTCACTAGTTAAGAAGGAATTTTAGCCTCCTCCCAGGAGAGGATTGTTGCTGATTAGACCTCTGGGAAAACAAACAGAACAAGGTACCCAAAAGGGAAGCAGAGACATAAAATACCTACAATGGATGATAAAGAAACTCTCGAATGAAATCATAGACATGAAAATAAGTGTTGGGGAAGGAAACCAAGGTCCAAGGCCCTATAACCCCTTTTTCAAGAGAAACCCACCTTTCAAAGTGATTGAACCTCCCCTAGCCAACTTAAACATTGATCTGGGTAATGTAGCCTTCGACTCTTTCTGTACATATCATCAAGAGAAACTTTCTGAAAGAGACCGTTCCCAATGGGTGCATTCTATGAATTTGATGGCCAATCGGCTCCTAGACGAAGTTTCCCTTACTGAACAATTAAGCGACTCAACAGTAAATATCATCGATCAGGAGGAAGTTGAGTCGCCGGAAGAAACAACCATGCTGTTGTGGGATCTTGACTTGCCAATTCCTTTTGATGATATATTTGAGCTTCAAGAACCA
The DNA here is from genome assembly GCA_010110895.2 of Picea sitchensis. Taxonomy (NCBI): domain Eukaryota; kingdom Viridiplantae; phylum Streptophyta; class Pinopsida; order Pinales; family Pinaceae; genus Picea; species Picea sitchensis. Next base: position 59,713 of record SNQJ01S0088865.1, on the reverse strand, counting down.
CCCACTGAGGTTTTGGCTGTGAAAACACAAAGTAAGGGTTAGTCGGTCTCAAATGAACTTACCATTGTCCAAACCTCGAGAGGAAAACAAACGACCGATCACCTGAAAGCACCTTTTGTCTCCCAAAGAAATCCTATAAACATCCATACACAGGAGTCACCCAAGCTAGACTACAACATAGTAGAAGACTTAAAAACATTGAAGGCTAATGTGTCGTTCATGGACATGTGTAGAATTCCCCAGCAAAAGGACTTTTCCTTAGAAGCCTTAAAGTCAATAGAAGCCCCTATAACAAGCACTCACCTAGGGGAGGTTCCCTCTCCCACAGACCTAAAAAATAAACCAAATGTGAACTCTTGCTCTGTAGATAAAAAGGAAAGCCTTTTGTCCCACCTTTCCTTTTAATGTTTGAAGTCTTCAACATAAACTTCCATAATTGTTTAGTTGACTCAGGGGAATCCTCTAATGTCATTCCATTATATATATGCAAGAAATTAAACACAGTCCTGCTCAAAAGTGATAAACACATTATACAACTAGACATAACTCAGGTGAAAGTTATTGGGGAACTCAAGGATGTCATGATTAGAATGGCTACACACCCGAAATTTGTTCAAGTAATTGACATCATTGTAGTGGATATACCAGAAGCTTATGGACTGCTACTTAGTCAAGATTGGTCCGAGAAGTTGAATGGATACTTTAGCACAGACTGGGCTCACTTTTGGTTTCCATTAAAGGGACACACAAACATGATTATGATCGATAGGGAAAGGTATCTCAAACATACTATCACCAATTTAGAATCCTTCAACAAAACCTCATCGACAGATTTCCCCGTGCTAGGCAACTACTCCTATGATTATGATTTCGGCAATCTCTCCCCTCTCTTATCTGATGTACCTCTTACTCAAAAATCCAAAATGATTTTTCAAGTAAATCTACTGGTAGCGGCGGTAGAAATCCTCTTCTTTCAAGAACCCCTATTGGAAACCACAGATAAAGTAGGTGGAGGGGAGGAATTTAGTAGGCATGGAGAAGATGATGATTCATGGTCACAAGTTTGGACACTGTACTTTGATGGGTCTAAATCGTGAAAAGGGTCGGGAGCAGGATGTATCGTCATTGACCCAAAAGGGAAGCAAAATTTCCTGTCTTGCAGACTAGAATTTGAATGCACTAATAATACTGTCGAGTATGAAGATTTGGTGTAAGGACTAAAGAAAGCCATAGACTTAAATGTTAAGGAACTAAAATTTTTTGGGAACTCTGAAATTATCGCTAGTCAAGTAAAGAATACTATACATTTCAACTCTCCCCACCTGAGGAATTATCAACAGGAAGTGCACAGGCTAATAGAACATTTTGAGGCCTTCAATGTTAAAACGATTCCTAGGACAAAGAAACTCTTGTTGATTCCCTAGACACTACTACCTCGAGGCTATCACCTCTAGAAGACTATGAATCCTCCAGGTTCACTGTGGAACTACTCTATAAACCATCAGTGCCCAACAATATTTCTAATTGGAAGGTCTTCGAAGGAGATGAATAGATCATAGACTTCCTAACCAATCAAGAAAATTTTAAATACGTGGCTATTGACGATGAAGTATTCCAAGAGAAACTAGTAGGAACCAATTCCCATGAACAAAGAAGTGAAATAGATCACTCTAGTAACAAACCAAAGTTTCACACAATATCGAAAAGGGTAGCCAATTTGTATAACCTCTTTGACTTAAGGGAAAGATTTAAAGGGTCAACAAACACAAAGATAGGAAGCTCGTGTCCCATGTATGAGACTATAAATCTAGGAACCGAAAAAAACCCTAAGAATATAAATCTAGGCAAGACAATGTCTAAAGAAGAAATAAAAGCCTATCTCAAACTTTTTAGAGAATATCAAGATGTTTTTGCGTGGTCCTACCGAGATCTGAAAACTTATGACACTCACTTTATCCAATACATAATCTAATTAAAATCTAGAGTAAAACCCTTCCAATAGAAGCTTCGAAAGTACCACCCATCTCTGGAACCCCTCATGTATCAAGAGTAAAAGAAATTACTAGATGCTAAAATTATCTTTCAGGTTAGACACTCTGCCTCGATAGAAAATTTGGTTCCTGTCAGGAAAAAGTCTGGGAAAATCTGCCTGTGTGTGGATTTCATAAACCTCAATAGAGCATCAAAAAAGGATAACTACCCAGTCCCACCAATGGAACATCTCTTGCAGACCATTTCTGGTTTTGAAATTTTCTCGCTTCTAGATGGTTTTTCAGGTTACAACCAGGTTCTAGTTTCAGAGGAAGATCGATTGAAAACTACCTTCCAAACCAAGTGGGGAACCTTTGCTTATAAACACATGCCCTTTGGGTTAATTAATGCAGGGGAAACCTTCCAGAGGGCCACAGACGTAACTTTTCAGGGATTGATCAACAAGTGTGTAGTATTCTATTTGGACGACGTGATTGTGTATTCAAAGAACATAGAATATCACATCCAACATCTAACCCATATTTTCGAAAGGTGTAGGAAATATGGTATATATTTAAACCCTAAGAAAACTATCTTTGGTGTCGAGGAAGGGAAATTACTAGGCCATATTATATCTCAAGCAACAATTCACATAGACCCATAATGAATTAAGGCAATAACTCAGCTTCCCTTACCCCACAACAAAAAGGTTATGCAATCCTTCTTTGGGAAAATCAATTTTGTGAGGAAGTTCACCCCCGATTTCGCTGAAACTATCAAACCCTTACAAGAAATGATTCGCAAGGATGCTGATTTTAAGTGGGATGACAAGCGAAAATATGCTTTCAACAATATCAAGACTGCAATATATCAATCTCCAGTGCTGTGAAGTCCCGACTTTAGCAAAGTTTTTTTCCTCTATACTTTTGCCTTCGACCAATCTTTAGCTGTAGTATTGACTTAGAAGGATGATGAAAACAATGAGGCGTTGGTCTCATTTATGAGCACTAATATCCAAGGGGCCGAACTGAATTACCTTGCTATAGACAAGTAGGCTTATGCGGTGTACAAAGCAGTAAAACATTTCAGATCTTACATCCTAAAAAATCACACCAAAGTCATTGTGCCTCATCCCACAGTCCGATCCCCATTCCCTCAACATGAGATGGGGAGAGAAGAGGAAATTGGATGGCAGCTGTCCAAGAATTCGATCTAGATATAAAACCTACCAAACTGGTTAAGGGACAAGGATTGTGTAAACTGGTCGCAGAATCTCAAGACCAAGTAAATGAAGACTCTGGGTGGGAGAATGAATTAACGTTATGGTGTAGTGAATATTTATATGTTCCGCTAGGGCAGGAGTATTGGTATGGAAAACTAATTTACCTCCTGCATCATGGGACTTTCCCATAAAACCTAAACCCTAAGTAAATGAGAGCTCTTAGACTGAAATTGGCACAATATCCCCTCATAAATTCAGTGCTTTTATGCTTAAATTATGGTGGGGTACTTTTGAGATGTCTCGAATGTGAAGATGTAGATAAGGTTCTGAAGGAGCTCCATGATGGTCCTGCAGGTGGACACTTTGCAGGGAATAAAACTACTCACAAAATACTGAGAGGCGACTATTACTGGCCTACTCTGTTTAGAGACACTCATGCATACGTTAGAAACTGTAAAACTTTTCAAATAAGTGCGGGGAGGGAAAAGAGAGTAGGTGTCCCACTCCAACCAATGGCCATATCTAGACCATTTGAGCAATGAGGCTTATATTTCATATGGGATATTACCCTGATTTATCCAAAACAACATAAATACATACTGACTACTACAGACTATTTTACGAAATGGGCAGAGGCCATCCCTCTGACTCATGTGAATGAAAAGGTGGTGATCCAATTCATAGAACAACAACTGATCACGAGGTTTGGTATGCCTTCCATTCTTTTTTTTGACAATGCCTCTTACTTTTCTTCCACCCTATTAACAAAGTTATTTGTAGACAAAGGAATCATAATCAGATACTCTGCAAACTACTATCCACAGGGGAATGGAGCTGCAGAATCAACCAATAATAACCTAGTGAGGATCTTGAAGAAAACAATTGCATACAATAATAGGAATTGGCATAGATTGATTCATAACGCCTTATGGGCTGACAAAGTAAGACCCAAGGAAGCTATAGGGAATTCCCCATACTTTCTGTTATACGTACAAGAATCCATTCTCCCAAATGGGATATATCTTCCATCTCTTCAGCTTGCTCAGGGGTCTAGAGTGTTGGAGTTACTTCACACACACCTAGTATTTCTTTTTCCTAAGGTTTTTCCTTGTTTATTAGTCATTTATCCAATCTCCTATATTTTAGGGGAGAATATTCCACCTGGAGAATATTCTCTTTCAGTTGACACTTCAGTTTGACTAGTTGAGTTGAGTTTAGATGTTGCATTGGTTTTATCACCATGCAACATTGGGATCATCACCATGCTAATTCAACCTTTCCTTGGTATCATGACCAAAATGGCACATTAGCCTTGATTCCCTGAGTTAACTCCTCACTACTCTCTGTTCAGTCAGTTAACTTAAGACTAGTTGACTAGTTAAGTCAACTAGGTGGCAGTTCACTCCCGTAACTACCTGAGAGACTATACTAGGTGGCAGTTCACTCATGTAAATATTGGTGTGTGTCCAGATCACTCTATACCACCACTATGGTTCTTTGGTTCTCCTCCAGTGCACACTCATTGAGCTATACAAAGTATATCATGTGTAAATTATTCATTATTCATAACAATTAATGAGAATTCTTCTATTCTTTTCTCTCCTTCTTCTTCTTTCTCAAATTCTCTCTGCAAATGTGTGTATTCTTGTTTGGCTAGATCTATTCTATGCAGGTTCAACAAATTTACATGGTATAAGAGCCGACGGACTGCTAAGAAAAAGCTGTACCAATTTTTTTGCAGGTACAAAAGATTGAAGACATCGGAAATATGGAATTCCAAAAAGAATTCATTCTTACACCTTACAACTATTTTGCATGGAAGGAGAAAATAGCAATACATCTATGAACCAGAGGGTTGTACAGATTAACCTTGAATACATATACAGAACCGACATCAGCCATAGAGAATTCCAAGTATTTAAATCGCATGGATGAGGCACTCGGAACAATTTGAAGTCTTATTTCTCGCAATCTCCTTTTTCACATATCTTCCTGTAAGACTCCCAATGAAGTCTGGACCAACTTGGAAGGTCTCTTTGGAAAACAGGATGAGATGAGGGGACACATGCTGGAGGTTGAGCTGCTCACATTGGATAAAAAAATCTTCGACAATATCCAATATTTATTTACAAAATTTAAGGATTTACTGTCGCAACTCAAAGCTTGAGGGGTTGATAAATCGAAGGAGGAGAAACAAATGTTTCTCACCATTCTCTCCAAGCTTGGTCCTAAATTCTTTGTATTTGTATCCACATTCCATTCTATCAGATTCGCCTCTGGAGCCACCTGGAAGATGCCTTCTCTTAATTTATCGAATCCTTGACATAAGAGCAAACCAAGCTCATCAACATGGAAAAAATCAAAGGCCCAAAGGTGCATGCACTCACTGTGCAAGATGGTAGCCACAAATATCAGAAATCTAAAGATAAAGATAAACGAAAATCTCATGCACATCTGAAGAAGGAATGGTACACAAAAACCTTCACCAATGCCTCCAGATCCAAAGGGGAAAAGGGAAGAAAAGGGGAGAAATGCACGTACTGTCACAAAGGATTCCATTCAGAATCCGCATGCATGCAAAACCAAATTGATCTGATGTCTCAAATACTTCAGAAAAACAATCTTGGAGATCACATCCTTGAGGGTGCCAAGAAGAAGAAGCCAAAAGATCTGAATTCTAATAAAGGCAATTCTAGCCATGCCTTGATTTCCATCAAATCCTCTCCCGATGCTTGGATCGTAGATTCAGGAGAATCACATCACATGGCTGACTCAAAAGCAGTCTATTCTTCATTGGATGCATGCAAAGGTCCTCCTATTCTGATGGGGGACAACTCTTTTGTCGAAGTCATTGATAAAGGAAGGATTGAACTCACCAATGGAATCTTCGAGAATGTGCTGCACGTTCCCAAACTTTATGTCAACCTTCTCTCTATGTATCATATGACAAATTATGACATCGGAAATAAATTCATATTCAAACCAAATTCCGTGGACATCTACGACATGCAAAGAAATTCCAGGGTTGCTACCGGTGAGATAAATCATCAGTCTATATTGTATACATTTTCTGAATTCATTGAACCTGATTCTGCTTTACTGCTTACTCATGCTGATGAAAGTAATAGGATATGGAACGAAAGGTTTGGAAATTTGAATTTCAGATACATGCAACAGCTGAGCAAGCACAAATTGGTTTATGGTATACCAGGCATCCATTTCTCCAAGGGAGTATGTGAGGGATGTGTTCTCGGAAAACACCCTCAAGAGAAATTCAACAAAGGAAAGTCTTAGCGAGATTCTGCACCTTTATATCTGATACACAATGACCTTATGGGTCCTTTTCAACATCCATCCATCAACAAAGCAAGATTTGTTCTCATTTTTGTTGATGATTTCTCACGTTTTATATGGATCTACTTTCTCAGGCAAAAATCTAAGGTCTTTCAACACCTCAAAGACTTCAAAGCCCTGGTTGAGACATAGTCCGGAAAGAAGATCAAGGTCGTCTGAACTGATAATGGAGGAGATTATGTAAATAATGAGATCCATGATCTTTGCCATGAGGCAGGGATCCAGTTGCAGTACATAGTTCCCTATACTCTAAACAAAACGGAGTTGCCGAGCGAAAAAGCAGATCTCTTAATGAGATGGCATCTTGCATGCTGCATGCAAAGTCTCTACCACAAAGACTATGGCCCAAAGCACTTAATTGTGA
>SNQJ01S0088865.1:28696-52792 GCA_010110895.2 Picea sitchensis | reverse complement strand
ATTTTGAATCATCTTGTACTTGAACATTTAAGTGGGGTAAAGGGAGGTTGCCCCCTCGAAGAGGCTTATTATCTGAAATTATCTCTTTTTCAAGGCGTTGAGTACTTTTTCTGAGGTTTTTCTATGCTATATTGATATTTGGTTCTTAACAATGTAGGAGCCGCATGAGCTACATTGGAAAGCTGAAAAGCGTATCCTTCGATACGTACATGGCACCATCACCTTTGGGATTCATTATGCAATAGAATCTACATTAGATCTCATCAGGTTCACTGATTCTGACTAGGTTGGAGATAACACCGATCACAAGTCCACATCTGGTTACTCACTCAATCTTGGTTCCAGGCCTATCTATTGGTCGAGCAAGAAGCAAGCTGCCATTGCTCTATATTCAGCCGAGGCAGAGTACAAAGGGGTAGTCAACATATCCATTTAGTCTATGTGTCTACAACATTTTCTCTCTGAGTTGGGCATTCAGTTTCATCGGTCAATCGTCATCTGGTGTGACAACCATAGCACTCTGAAATTCTGTAGAGATCTAGTTCAGAGGCAGTGGACAAAGCACATCGAGATCCACATGCACTACATCTGGGAATTAGTACATGAGGGGATCATCAACTTGTAGTTCTGTCCTTCAGCAGAACATATGACAAATATCTTCACCAAGACCTTCACTGAGCAGAAGTTCCATTCTCTGCGAAGTCGTCTTGGAGTGAAGGACACAGTTGCCTAGCAATTGTAGTTCTTCTTTTTACATACATTTTACCTTGAGGGGGGGTTTTTCCCATGAGTTTTTCCCTCTTTCCTCACTTTATTTTTAGTGTATCTTTTGTATTTGGGTACCTAACATGGCCTCGTTGCCGGGACCCATTCTTTATTTTCACCATAGTGATGTTCAAGGGGGGTGTTAGAGTTACTTCAGACACAACTAGTATTTATTTTTCCTAAGGTTTTTCCTTGTTTATTAGTCATAATTAGTCATTATCCAGTCTCCTATATTTTAGGGGAAAATATTCCACCTGGAGAATATTCTCTTTTAGTTGACACTTCAGTTTGACTAGTTGAGTTGAGTTTAGATGATGCATTGGTTTTATCACCATGCAACATTGGGATCATCACCATGCTAATTCAAACTTTCCTTGGTATCATCATCAAACTGGCGCATTAGCATTGATTCCCTGAGTTAAATCCTCACTACTCTCTGTTTAGTCAGTTAACTGAAGACTAGTTGACTAGTTAACTCAACTAGGTGGTAGTTCACTCCTGTAACTGCTTGAGAGACTAGACCAGGTGGCAGTTCACTACCGTAATTGTTGGTGTGTGTCAAGATCACTCTAAATCACCACTATGGCACATTTTTTCTCCTCCAGTGCACACTCACTGAGCTATACAAAGTATATCATGTGTAAATTATTCATTATTCATAACGGTTAATGGGAATTCTTCTATTTTTTTCTCTCCTTATTCTTGTTTCTCAAATTGTCTCTGCAAATGTGTGTATTCTTGTTTAGCTAGATCTATTCTGTGTAGGTTCAACACATTTACATAGAGGAAAACCCTCATAGATTGTTCAATAGATAATTGATACCCTCCTCATGTTGGAAGAAGAAAGAGAGAAAGCCAAATCAAAGTTTGTCACTCATCAACAAATAGTTAAAAGATGGTTTGACAAGCATAAGGCCAAAGAGAAGAATTTTGAAGTAGGAGACTTAGTCCTGAAATGGGACAGAGAAATTGAACTGAAGGGAAAACATTCAAAGTTTCATAATCTATAGCTCATACCTTTCCATGTGTACGAGAAACTTGGGGAAGGCATGTATCAGTTGCAAAATCTGAGGGGGGAACCATACACCCTCCTGGTGAATGGCCAAGCCCTAAAACAATATTTCTGTTAGAAAAAAAAGAAAAACAATATGTGTGTGTCTTTTTATGCTATTTTCTAAATTAGGATAGATGTGTAGGTGTAAGGTAGAATTATTGCAAAGTTCTGTTATTCCTTTTTTTCTTTTGTTTGGTATTTTCTTGTAACAAATTTGTGTTTTACAAAGCATGGGTCTACCCAGATCAATATGGTGTAGCACACTCTTCCCCTAACTCATGCTTACATGCGGTGTAAGAAATGCTGGGCCATTGCATTTTTCTTCAAAGAGTTATATATATTGTCTTTGCACACAAACAACCTTAGTGAGTGATGAATTGTTCACTTGGTGGTCTAGTAAAGCCTAAAGGGAAATATGGCAAGTTGGAAAGGACCACATGTACCTCTAGACATAGCTAGGAAGAATTTCACTTTAACCATCTCATCTTGCAGATAACAAACATCCTCCTTTCCCACTCGCTTAAGGAATCTCTGCAAAAAAAAAATCAATTATATCGAATGGGTACAAAGTAGGAGATGGCATGCAGATAAGTCCGTCGGGGCTATGGACGCTCGTTGGCAGCGGGGAAAGGTATGTGACATTGGGGTGACTTCGCTGGGGCTATGTACGCTCGATGGCAGCGGAGAAACACTGAAGCACGTGAATGATGATAACTAAAATGACATGGTGCCAGTGAATTATTTACTCGACTCTTGTCAAAAGGGGGTGTGGGTCACAGTCAAGAGGAACGAAGGTGGAATAAAGGTTGAAACTCCATAGGCAGGCCCAGATTCACGAACCGGGGGAATTGTGAACGCAAGGATATGAGAGACTTTGATAAAAGAAAAACCAGTCAGGTTCTTAACCAGTTTCAAAATTAGCTAAGCCCGGGGAAGGACCAAAGATTCTTCTTTCACCCAGTAAATCACCATTTTTTGAGCGCTCAACACACCCTAAAATCCTTATGAAATTCTGTCACTTTTTGGGTACCACTTATTTTCTTTTCTACTGTCTGAATTGAGTTCACAATGGAGGGAGGGTTTGTTTTGTTTTCATGACTCTTATCGATCAAGTCGTATTTGTTTGAACTTGTTAAATGAAACCTTGTGTCTAAAATAATTTGGCATTCTAACTAAGAATTTGCATCCAACATTGCGACTAACGCGCTTGTGTTCGACATCGGGAAAATTCAAGCAGGTAAAGTGGCCACATAGTTAATCTAATCGCCGATCGCCGATGCACCATCGACATTGGTAAAAGTTGGAGTGAGTTTGTGTTAGTTATTCGCCAGGAAGATTCAGGAGATAGCCGATCCCCATCGACGTCAACAAAGTACGAGAGGGATAAAAATTGACAAAATCCATGAAAAAAAACCCGATAGCCGATGAAAGATACGCTTGGTCGGGTTCGACGAAATCTCAAAGGGTTAAAATATTGAATTTTTCCGCATTGAACACATCACCGATCGCCGACCCCTGATACATTTTCGACATCGATTTTTTTTTGAGAGATTTAATCCGGGAGCACTTGGGTAATCTGATCGCAGAGCGTTGATCCTTGATAATTTGTGACGTCAGAAAGGTAGGATATATTGATTAGAACAATTAGCTAAGGAATAGTCCCTGATTCTGAATAACACGAGTAAACGAAGACATCGGTATCAAGTGCCACGTGTCTTTGTCGCATAGAGGTGTCTTACGGTCTAGTTTTGTCCTGAGTCATATTAGGGTTCTCTGTGTCCTAGTCACACCTATGATTCATCCTTGCCACATCAGCCTTGTACGATAAGAGGGATCGACGTCAGAGCTTTTCCAGGGAGATATCAACGGAATTTTTTTAAAGAGAAATCCTGACCCCCGATACACCAACTATATTGGAGAAATGATGGGATGTTTTCAGCACGAGATACGATCGGATTCTGTCTTTTAATAGGCTAGTTAATGCTTCACCCAACATACATTGCTACCCCGTGCGCTGATTGAACAAAAGGAAATTTGAAATCACCGATAGGACACGATACAACCCGCCCTCGTGCCGTCGACCTACGATAGAATTTAATTTTAAATGTATTGAAGATTTGGCGGTAGATTTTATAGAACCACACTCATATCCCGAATTGAATGGTTGATGAGACAAGGTAAGTTCATCTCTGTTTAAATCACTAAAGCGGCTTCAAACACTTCTATTCTGCAAAGCGAGTGTCTCAAGTCTATGTTGATTCTTAGACCATCAAAACCAGGTTAAAAAAACAACAGAGGTATGTGTTAAATTTTATCGATTCATCGGTCGTAATTTGTTATATATGCATTTGATGTTTTTCACAGTCTCTAACTATGTTATAGCTGCAAGGAAAATGCCTCCAAGAAAGCCAATGACTAGACACTCGCCGAGAGCACCTAAGCTAAAGGAAGCATAAATTGGTGAAGATTCTTCTCCTGGTACTATGAGGCAGTTGGAATACGCTCCCAGGATGGAGCTGGTCATTAAAACCTCGACAAAGAAAGATTTCATTCAACCCCCGGTCTTAGGCGATATGGAAGTAACCACTGGATCCAAAAACATTCTCCTACAGTGGGGCGATCTGTTCAATAGATTTAACTGGGAGTATTACCCAGAGTATATCCCACACAATGACCCGTCACCCGGATGTGAGGGTGCTCGATGATCAAGTCTTCCCAAACATTCGATGGTCGTGATTGCACATGGTATCCTTTTGAACTCCAGTTTTCCCATGCATTGAGGTTTTGAGTTGGCTGATTGATCATACAGACGCGGATAAATTCCTGATCAATGATGAGAATGGCAGGTGTGTTAGAGTTTTTCTCCTGACAAAGGTTTATAAGTACTACAAGCTCAGGGACCCATAGGAGCGATTGAACATAGACTTCATGGTGAGGTTTTATGAACTCCAGGACACCATCCAATTGAAGGCCTCATAGTGAAAGGAGGACAAGAAATTCACAAACATGAGCAATGGCTGGTATGGGACAGTTAACTTGAGAGATTCATACATCTACTTGATGGTTCTCATCTTCCTACTATATGGAGAAAAGGACTGCTCCAAGTTCTCAGAAGCATGGATACGCCGGGCATACATTGTGGTGATTTTCAGAAGTAGATTCAATTGGGGAGAAATAATATCTAAGAAATTGAGCATCCGTACACAGTAGGCTCAGATGCTGAAAGAAGGAGAAGCACCCACTTTTCATATGGATTCGTACCTACTCGATGTTATCTGTGCAAGAAATGTTTTTGCCGACATGAATTTAAGATGGTATGTTGCGAAACTGCCTGTTCAGGTTTTCTTCAACATACTATGGGAGAACAGGTACAAAAAATCCTATGCCCTTATTTGCGATGAATTCATCTCCCGAGTCTATTCTATTTTATTTAGAAAGGAATGCCCAAGACTGTTTGTAGAAACCAATAAAATGATATTAAAGGTAGGCCACTGGTACCTAGACGAACACACAACTTATATTAGGGTGTTTGGGGTCACTGGAGCACCACATTTTCTCCCTGCTCACGTCCTGGAATGACTCGTTGTGGGAGAAATATGTTATCAAACTATCCTGCAGGGCTATAATGCCACACTAGTCAAGGAAAAAAAATGAGCTTTCATACCCTATGGCTTCCATGTGGGGTTTTATCTAGTGAAGGAAACTGATCAAGCCAAACAAGAAGGGATGAGTCATCTTGAATTCTGGTTCCTGACATGCCAATTTTGCAAGCATGATCCTAAGGGCCTGGTTCCCCAACATGCTTCACAGGTATCGTCCTGTTGGCCATACATGCATGACAAATTTGAGGATGACATTTTTACAGAATGCGCTGAGGATTGGGAGGAGGTATTACAGAGGAAATCCAACTCGAGCATGAATAGGTTCAAGTCTATGAGCATGTATGAGCAGGTGGAGACAATAGATCAATTGAGTCAAGAGGCTCTCAAAATTAGGGAAGAAATCAGAGCAGCAGAGACCACAAAGGCACAAAGGAGAGGATTGTTGTTACCAGAGGGAGCCCAGAGAATCATTGACCAGTTACAGAACAACCCCGATCTCGTAGATATGATGAGGATCACCTTGGATGACCCAATTACAATCGAAGGAGAGTCAAGTGGCTTAGACTTAATAAATCTGGAAGAAATTTCCAATACATAAAACCTTATATTTCCATCACTACAGATAAAATCACCGCAGACAATTCCAACCCAGCCTGAGGTATCAAGGATGCCAGGTGGAACAGGTGTACCAAACCCCCTGTTCGACCTAATAACCATTTATGATGATGAGGAGAGTTCGAAGGTTTCCCTGGTAACTCCAGTACTGATTACAAAGGAAAAGGACCATGATAAGGTGTCTACCCCAAGTCCCGATGCTCCAATTCAAAACCTTCCACAGAGCGACCATGAGGTAGAAAGCGTCTTAGACACCGAGTTTCTCGACCTGCCGGGGACCCCAAAAGACAGCTCGAGGGATGAGCTATGATCGGGTGGCTAGAAAGAGGAAGTTCAACAACAAGAAATCGACACCTCAAAAACCAATTACCAAGTAAGTACTGAACCTACCCCTGGTTCTTCAATCTTGGTCGATACCTCACCGGTCGATGAACTACAAATGAAGGTCGAGTCGTCAGAACATATGAAAGAAGTTCAGGAACTAATCCTAGAAGAGATACACACATCCAGGAGCATGGGAAACACTCTAACCTAGGGAGAACAACAAATCCCTGAGCTTGTTGATGAGGTTGCCAACATACAAGCGATCGCCTATGAGAGAAAGAGGAAATCCATCATGAAGAGGACCACTAAGAAGAGAAGGATCACGCTAGATAGCTCAATTCTCATCACTATGGAGGAGAAGTTTCTCAACACATAACATTCCAAGACATTCAAGCTTATCGATGCATGGATGGCTATCATGGATGCCACGTTGGATAGAGGAAGGAGAGATGAAAATGATATGGTCATCTTGCTAAAGGAGTTGGATCATATGCACCACTTGGAAAAATACTATCAAGACTCCATGCAGGCCACGATGTTTTTGAGAAGTGAGTTCCAGAACGCTTATGAAAAGTTTACAAATGATCGACACCTTTTCACTACAGGTATAGCCTATTTCCAAGAGGACACCCTTATGGAACTAACAACCTGCAAAGGCGTGGAAAGGTGGTATGAAAAAACATACCAGGATGTAGAAAGGATTGATTACATCATCGCAGTACAAAAGGGATGAGACGTCGAAGAACATGGTATTCGAGTGTTAAGGGAGAGAAGCATTGCTCAGATCAGGAAATAAGTCGAATACTGGGTACAAATGGCCCAGGAACCTCAGTAGGAGATACAGAAGAAGTGGGCCGGGTACGAAAAGGTCTGGGAAAATATTAATCAAGAAATGAAAGACATGGTCCTCCTAGAGTTCAGCTCACTCGAAGACTTTGTCGACCCGTGTGACATAGTCAAACAGTATGCAGAACAAGGCGCGACATGGAAAACATAGATTGCACAGGTGGCGAGCATGTCACTAGTTCAAATACAATAGTTTATGGAGCATCCGATCAAGGCTCATGCAGTGCTGCAATGGTTGAGTATTAAACTAGTCAAGTACAAAGAACGAACAATAGAATTGAAAGAAATTCTATCAGCCCCGATGGATCAGCACAAGTTCCCGTATGCAAACACATGCGAGGATCTCTTCATCATGTGTTCGTAGTATGAGAAGAGTCATCCACTCCAGTAAAATGATGAGATGATTCTCAGAGAATAGAGAGATCAAGCGCCACATGGTGATATTTTGTTTACTTAACTTAAACTTGTAGTAGCTATTTTTAGTTAGTGATTGTATATAAATAAAGGGATTGACCTTTTAGAAAGGGTCGATGGGTTTTTGGAAATACCCTCATTTCTGGAACTATAAAGAATTATTTCTGAACTACCTTAATTGAGAAGTCATTTTTAGGATCGGAGAAAAAATTCTGTTTTTCATCAAAGGCGTTATGTGATTGTATTGAGGAGGAATTACTTCCGACTTTATTTTAGTAATTGATGCTGTAATGGGTAAGAGTTTCTGGATCTATTGATAAGTTATCTGTTTCAATATTTTTGCATTTCTTGTTATTAATGATGGAAATCAAATTGTTGTGTTAATGTGTGATTAATGTTAGACCTAAGGAAACTATATTTTTTACCATCATCTTATTACATGTGTATTCTCTTATGATAATTGTATCTCAGTTAGTAATTGAAATACCAACAATTTAATGTATTAGTACTAGGATTGTAACCGGTGTGAATATCTTTGTCTGCATGCTTGAGCATAGGGGTTATCCCAAACTCAGCCTTCTTCAATAGTTAAGACTTCCTTCCACTAGTTGGTTTATACCAACACACATCTTTTTATCGAACTCATCTAATAAAAGAAAAGACAAAAAAAGAGCGTTTAAATTGAAGAAGGAAATTTCATAGGAAGATATCCTGTCAATCACTATGTAAAGCCCATCGATAAATTAGCTAGATCGAAATATCTGGAGAACCATTCCACCATCAAACGCTGCAGAGTCTAATTGGGCCTCTGTGGCGGGTTTGGTTCCCGCTGTTGAGTTAAAGGGATTTAGGACCCCTCAACACTCTCTTTTGTCTCATTTACTTTTACATTTTCATTTTATTTAATAGTTTACCTAACCTCCAATATTCACCAAATTACATTCATAGGTATCGAGTCTTACAAACATTATCTTGTTCAGATCCATTTTAGATAAGTGGAACAATGCTCTTACAGGTTTTACCCTATTTTGAATTGACCTAGATAATAAAAAAGTTAATATATTTTTGAATTGATGAAAACTCTAACAATGTATCACCATATTTTAGCAACTAGAGGGAAGTTTGATACAAGATTAGATGGCTCCTAAACTAAGACACTATTCTAGTCTAAATTGTGTTGAAAGAAAAAAAAATAACATAAAACAATATATGGCAAATGATTCCTCATTTCCCTAATATTTATTTCCCATTAAATACATTATTATTAAAGTTTTGATTATTGTTTATTAATTATCAAATAATTTATTAGTGTGTTCCTGTTGATCCCAAACTGTGCTTTGTGTGCAACATGAATTTTCATTTCATATATTTCAAGGATAATAGGAGAGTTTCCTATACCAGTATTTTCTGAGTCTGGTTTTGTGACATAGATACATTGTAACAAACACAAAAAACATAGATATATATATGAACATACAAAAATGAAATCAATAAAAGTATTTTGTCAAAGAGCATCAAGGTTTCATATTAAAAAACCAGGTCAAAAGACTTCATAATTTCATGCACACAATACAAAGGAACCTCACCAACACTCAGATCAAGAATCAAGACAAAACCCCTACAATTAAACAAAGACGATGCCACTAAGAAAACATACTCAACTACAAAGGATCTATTTACTATGCTTTGAAGACAAAGCATCCCTTAAGGAGTTTGAAATTTAACAAACATTAAATAATAATAATAATTTGGTTTATTGAAACATCAACGGTCACACGACACTTCACCTTATGACTAGTCAATATATATTTATACAACAACATGAGGATCATTGTAAACATCATTCATATTTATCAAAATTTTATTTTATATATTTATAGATGTGCTTTATCAATGTTAGTGTTTGTAGCTCAGACAAGTATTTCCACAAGGTGTCTACTTGTGGAAATCGTCATTAAATGTATCCTATACCTTTCCTAGAGTTCACTTTATTAATTTATTAATAAAGTGAGCGTTTTTTGTTTCCTTGGAATAATTCCTGGGGAAACCCACCAGGCACTTCCCCTCATTTCAAGGATGGTACCCATGGTAAACTAGATTTTGTAGAAAGCCGAGGCTTTTTCAATAGCTTAATCATTTAAGATCTCAACATGTCATTTGCGAGAATTGAACCTAGGTGGGGAGGAAAAAACCCCTCAGCATAAACCACTTGGGCTAAATGCAATTGACTGAACGTCTTTTATTAAAGTGACTTTTAATTAATAAAGTGGGGATAATATAATGCCACTTAATGATTTAATTAAAAGAGAGTCATTGATCTCATTATCTAATATTGACCGTTGAGATCAAGTAAATGTCTTAGGTCAAAAATACAATAGACAAAGAGGGTAAAGGAAAAATACATGAGAGAATTCATTTTCACAAGTCACGTGAGGTGGAGAGAAAAATTAGATATTATTTTTTAGCATTGGTGAGAAAGAGGAAACAAACCACACACATACCAAGGAGGGTGCACACATCCCAAGGAAGCATACAATAGATCCACATCACCAGATCCATAAGGCATGTCACATTTATTACAACGAGATGAATTCATTTCGAGACAATCACATTTATTATAGTAGGTACGGATTTGTATGGACAACCTCAATGAAAGGAAACACGTAAATCAAGGTGTTGTGGTGTAACAGGTTTGCAGATTTGGATTTGTATTTTTATTTCTCAGAGCCATTTTCCCTATGAGGGAAGCTATTGTAAGTTCCGAAGTTATTTGAATGAAGAAATGATATGGAAGGGTATAAATGATTGTGTACTGTGTGTGATTGTTTTTCTCATTTTTTGTTGTGTTGTGGGGTCTTAAATCCCTTTAAATCAACAGTAGGAACCAAAACCACCACAGACGCCCAATTAGAATTTGTAGCGTTTGATGGTGGAATGGTTCTCCAGATCTTTTGATCTAGCTAATTTATCGATGGGATTTATGTAGTGATTGACGGGATATCTTCCTATGACAGTTCCTTTATCCTTTTAAACGTTCTCTTTTTTGTCTTTTCCTTTATTAGATGAGTATGAAAAAGTGATGTATGATGGTATAAACCAACTAGTGGAAGGGAGTCTTCACTACTGAATAAGGATGAGCTTGGGGTAACCCTCGTGCGCAAGCATGCAGACAAAGATATTCACACATGTTGCAAACCTAGTACTAATACATTAACTTGTTGGTATTTCAATTATTGACCGAGATACAATTATCACAAAGAAAATACGCATGTAGTAAGATGGTGGTAAGAAAAATAGTTCCCTTAGCTCTAATCATTAATCACACATTAACACAACGATTTTATTTCTATCATTAAGAACAAGAACTGCAAAAAATATTGAGACAAATAACTTATCAATAGATTCAGAACTCATTACAGAATCAATTACTGGAATAAAGTTGGAAGTAGTTCCTCCTCAATCCAATCATTTATCGCCTTTGATGAAATATTTTTTTTTGTCTTAGGTCCTAAACAAAACTTCTCAATTAAGGTAGTTCGGAAATAGTTCTTTACAATTCCAAAAATCAGGGTCTTTCCAAAACCATCGACCTTTGCTAAAAGTTCAATCCTCTTATTTATAATTAGTCATTAACTAAACATAGCTATTACAAGTGCAAGTTAAGTAAAAAATAATATCGCCACATGGTTCTTTAATCTCTCTGTTCTCTGAGAATCATCAAATGGTTTTACTGAAGTGGATGACCCTTCTCATATTCCGACTATTTGATGAAGAGTTCCTCACATCTATTGGCATACAGAAACTTGTGATGGTCCATCAAGGTTGAAATAATTTCTTTCACTTCTACTGCCCGTTCTTTGTACTTGATTATTTTAATTCTCAACCGTTGCAGAATTGCTCGAGCCTTAATCATATGCTCCATGGATTGTTGTACTTGACTTGGTGCCATGCTCACCACCTTTGCGATCGATGTTGTCCATGCCAAGTCTTGTTTTTCATGTCTCTTTACTATGTCATGTAGGTCGAAAAAGTCTTCGGGTGAGACGAATTCTGGGAGGCTGATACCTTTCATTTCCCAATTAATATTTTCCCAACCCTTTTCGTGCTCGACCCATTTATTTTGAATCTCCCGCTAAGGTTCCTGGCCATTTTTACCCAGTATTCGACTGCTTTCCTGATCTGATCGATGCTGTTATCCCTTAACACCTAAATACCGTTCTCTTTGATGTCTCGACCCTTTTGTACTCCGTTGATGTAATCGATCCTTTCTACCCCTTGTTGATATTTTTCATACCACCTCTCCACGTCCTTGCAGGTCGCTAGCACCATAAGGGTATCCTCTTAGAAATCATCTATGCCTGCGGTGAAAAGGTTTTGTTCACTTGTGAATTTTGCATAAGCGTCCTGGAACTCACTCCTCAGGAACACCGTGGCATGCGTTGAGTCTTGATAGTATTTCGCCAAATGGTGGAGATACTCCAACTCCTTTAGCGCAGTAGCCAAATCCTTTTCATCGCTCTTTTCCCTATCCAACGTGGCATCCATGATAGCCATCCCTATGCCGATAAGATCAGATGTCTTGGCGTGTTCAGTGCTGAGAAAATTCTCCTCCGTAGTGATGGGAATTGAGCTATCTAGCGTGAGCCTTCTCTTCTTAGTGGTGCTCTTCATGATGGCTTTCCTCTTCCTGTCATAGACGATTGCTTGTATGTCAGTGACCTCATCAAAAGGCTCAGGGATTTGTTTTTCTCCCCAGGTTAGAGTATCCCCCAGGCTCTTGGTTATGTGTATCTGTTCTAGGATTGGTTCCTAAACTGATTTCATATGTTCCGAGGGATCGACCTCCATTTTTTGTTCATCGAATGGTGAGGTATCGACCAAAATTGAAGAACCAGGGATAGGTTCGGTACTTACTTGGTAATCGGTTGTTGAGGTGCCAATTTCTTGCTGTTGACCTTCCTCTTTCTGACCACCCAATCCCAGCTCATTCCTTGAGCTGTCTATTGGGGTCCCTGGCAAGTCGAGAAACTCAGTGTCTAAGACACTTTTGACCTCATGGTCGCTCTGCAGAAGGTTTTGAATTGGAGCATCGAGACTTGGGGTAGATGCTTTCTCAAGTTATTTTCCCTCTTTAATCGGTACTGGAGTCACCAGGGAAACCTATGAACTCTCCTCCTCATCATAGATGGTTATTAATTAAAACAATGGGTTTGGTGCACCTGTCCCACCTGGTGTCCTTGATACCTCAGGCTGGGTTGGAATTGTCCCTGGTGATATGATCTGTGGTGGGAGAACTCTAGGTATTTATGGACCGACGATTTCTTCGAGTTGTATTGGATATAAGCCACTTGGCTCTCCTCTTTTTGTGATTGGGTCGTCCGCATGGATCCTTGTCATCTTTATGAGATCATGATCATTTTGTAACTGATCAATGATTCTCTGTGCTCCTTATAGTAAGAGAAATCCTCTCCTTTTTTCCTTTGTAGTCTCTGATGCTCTGATTTCTTCCCTAAATCTGAGAGCCTCTTGAGCGAACTGCTCTATTGTCTCCACATGTTCATCCATGCTCATATCCTTGAAATTGGTCATGCTCGGGTTAGATTTCCTCTATACTACCTCCTCCCGTTCCTGAGAACATTCTGTAAATATCTCATCCTCAAACTTGTCATGCGTGTATGGCCAACATGACGAAACTTGTGAAGCATGTTGGAGCACTAGGCCCTTAGGATCGTGTTTGTGAAATTGACTTGTCGGGAACCTAAATTCAAGTTGACTCAACCCTTCCTTCTTGGCTTGAGCAATGTTCTTTACCAAATAAAACCCCACATGGAAATCGTAGGGTATGAAAGCCCGCTTCTTGTCCTTGACTAGTGTGGCATTATAACCTTGCAGGATAGTATGATATCAGATTTATCCCACAATGAGTTGGTATGGGATGTGAGAAGGGAGTAGATGCGGTACTCCGGTGGCCCCGAACACCCTGGTACAGGCTAGATACCAGTGGCCTACCTTCACTACCATTTTCTTGGCCGATGTTACACATCATTTTTGTCCTCCCTATGACTGTTGATGATGTAAAACTGTCTGTAGTCTTCAGAGGGGTCAGTGGCCTGAATTCTTGAAGAAATAAGAGAGAAGAAATTTTCCTGACAAAAGAAGTTGCATTCTCCTTTGTAAAAACCCTATTAAAGAAGGGTTCACAGGTTGCGAGAGGTTCACAGGTTGCTCTATAAGAAGGGTGCGAGAATGCTCATACATGGGAAAAACGAGCATCTTCTCGATGCTTCTATAAGCAGAAACTTCCATGGTGAGGTGGCATCCGAATGGTTTGGATCTTACTTGCTTTCATGATTTAGTGGGATCATCTTAACCTCCTCACCTTATCCTCTTCAACTTATAAAAGGAGAGGAGCTCTCATGAAGAAAGTTGGCTTGGATGAGATTATGTTTTGGGATTAGCTTGGATTGGATTGAGCTTTGGAGATTATTAGCTTGGCTAGATGAGCCATTTTGTCAAGATTGATTGTGAATAATATCATATCTATGCTCTCAAAATTCTTGGAGTGGAAGTGTGTGGGGAACGAAGGACAGTTGGAAGGGACCTTACGACATCAAGGCCATGGTTGTAATCTCTCTTTCACATTTAATATGATACAGTAATATGATTCTTTCTTATAAAGCTTGTTGTGTTTTATTGTATGATTCCTTGATCACATACATAGGTTTATATTGCTTTTATGCTATTACTATCACTTTGGTTGGTTGCGTTCTTTTGCAGGATCATCATTGTATGAGTATTGGAACGAAGCTAGGATGGCGATGGTGAGAGGAAGCGGTGTGTAAATGGTGTGTCACCTATCCCTCTTTAGTTAGTAAATTCAATATTTAAAACTTAAGGAAAGCATCATGTTCTGGTGTGTTTTGTTCTAGATCTAGGTGGGTCTAGGGAGATCATTTAGTGTCCGCACCTACCGATTTATCCAATAACAGTCGCTGTGGACAATCTTGGGCATTCCTTTTTAAATACAATAAAATAAATTCGAGCGATGAATTCATCGCAAATAAGGGCGTAGGATTTTTTGTACCTATTCTCCCATAGTATGTTGAAGTAAACATGAACATGGAGCTCTGCAATGTGCCAACTTAAATTCATGCCAGCGAAGACATTTCTTGCACAGATGACATCGAGTAAGTACGAGGACATATGAAACGTAGGATCTTCTCCTTCTTGTGGCATTTGGGCCTGCACTACACAGGTGCTTAGTTGCTTGGAGATGATCACTCCCGAGTTGAAACTACTGCCTGAGATAGCCACAATGTATGCTAGGGGAATCCATGCTTCAGATAACTTGGAGCAATAATTTTCTCCATACAGTCTACAGATTAGGGCCATCAAGTGGATGTATGGCTCTCTCAAGTTCATTGTCCCATACTAGCCATTGCTCCGGTTGGTAAATTTCTTGTCCTCTTTCTACCACGATGCCATCAACCAGTTGGTGTCCTGGAATTCGTAGAACTTCACTACAAAGTCTATGTTCAACCGCTCCTCTGGGTCTCTGAGTTTGTAGTACTTCTGGACTTCTTTCGGGAGGAAAACTCCGACACACCCGCCATTCTCATCGTTGATCATTCATTTTTGCGTGTTTGTATGATTTAGTAACCACTTTAAAACCTCAATTCATGGGAAAACTAGAGTTCTACATGCTACCATGTGTAAGTATGACTGTTAGATATTTGGGAACACCTGGTCGTTGAGCACCCTTACATCCAGTTCGCTGTGTGGGACACACTCCAGGTACTCCTCCCGACTGATTCTGTTGAATAGGTCTCCCCGCTGTGGGAGAATTACTTTGGATCTAGTGTTTTCTTATTTATAGCCAAAGACCAGAGGTTGAATAAAATCTTTCTTCGTTGAGTTTTTAATGACTGGCTCCACCCTGAGAGCGTACTCCAAATTCCTTGCAGTACCAGGAGAAGAACCTTCACTTGTTTCCGCTTCCTTTAGCTTAGGTGCTCTCGACAATCGTTTGATCGTTGGATTTCTTGGAGGATTTTTCCTTGTAGCTAGAACATAGTTATAAATTATGAAAGAAATTAGATGCATAAATAACAAATCACAGCCGTCAAATTGATAAAATTTAACACATACCTTTGTTTCTTGTTTAACCTGGTTTTGATAATCTAAGAATCAACACAGTCTCGAGACGCTTGCTTTGCTTCTTCGGATGCTCTGCAATTCGAACTTGTGCACATAATGAAAGTGTTCGAAGCCATTCCAGTGATTTAAACAGGGATGAGCTTACCTTGTCGCATCAACCATTCACTTCAGGATATGAGTGCGGTTCTACAAAATCTGCCGCCAGATCCTCATTATGTTTAAAATTAAATTCGATCGTAGGTTGACAACACGGGCGTGAGCTATAATGTGGCCTATTAGTGATTTCAAATTCCTATCATTCAATCGGCACATGGAGTAGCAATGTATGCGGGATGAAGCATTAACTGGCCTATTAAATGAAAAATTTTGATCGTATCTCGTGCTAAAAACATCCCATTGTTTCGCTAATATAGCTCGTGGATCGAGGGTCGGGGTTTCTCTTTAAACACTTGTCGTTGATAACTCCTTGCAAAAGCTCTGATGTCAAACGATATTTCCATACAGAGCTGACGTGGCAAGGCCGACTCAAAGGTGTGACTAGGACATAGGGAACCTTAAGATGACTCGGGAAAAAACTAGGCCGTACAACACCCCTATGCGACAAAGACACATGGCACTCGAGACAGGCGTCTTTGTTTACCCATGTTATTCGGAATCAAAACTTTTCTTAATCTAAACATTCTAACAACCGATTATACCCTATCGACGTCGAACAGTATCAAGGATCAACGATCGACGATAAGCTTACCCAAGTGCTCTCGGATTGGCTCTCTCAAAAATTTCCCGATGTCGAAAGTGTATCGGGGATCAACGATCAGAGATGCGTCAACGTGGAAAATTTTAGTGATTTAACTCTTCGATATTTCACCGGCTCCAAACCAATGCATCCATCATTGACTATTGGGGGTTTATCATGGCTCAAGTCAACATTTATTACTCTTGTATTATACTGACGTCGATGGTGATCGAATATCTCCTGAAACTGCGTGGCGAGTTACTAACACAAACTTGTTCAACCTTTTACCGATGTCATTGGTGAATTGATGGTCGACAATCATTATTACTATGTGACCACTTTCCCTTCTTGGATTTTTCCGATGCTGAACACCAGAGGCACTTTCATACTGTGAGCTGTAGATATTTAGTTAGAATTCCAAGTTCTTTTTAGACACCGGGTTTCATTTAACAAGTTCAAACAAATCCGGTTCGATCGATAAGAGTCACAAAATCAAAACAAACCATCCCCCCATATTGAACTCAAATAAGACAGTAAAACAAAAGAAACAAGTGGTACCAAAAAGTGACAGAATCTCATAAATGTTTTTAGGGTGTGTCGAGCTCTCAACATGTTGCATGCAAGAGTTAATAATTTTAGCAAAGAAATCAGATCTGACATGTTTACTTAGTTAGATGATTTTAGAGAAATTAACATAGTATAAAAGATCCCGTTCTGAGAGAAAATCATATCTATTGTATTCAATGCAAATTACTTCAACAAGGTTAAAGGACAAAGATCAGAACAACCATGTTAGTAACCAGTGTGAAGGTTGAGGAACGACTATATGGGGCTTCAAACTTATTACCTTTGAAAGAAAGAATCTTAATGATCTTGAAGGAATAAGACTTGTGGGAAGTTGTGACCAACCCTCCTCCAGATCCAACGTAGACCTCAGGGAGTATGCCAACAGTGGTAGACCCTACAAATTAGGAAGCATGGGATAATAAAGATATAAAGGCACATAGGGTGATCCTTGAAGCCATCAAGGATCATCTGATCCCACATGTTGTAGAAAATACCATATCTAAGGAGATGCTTCATGATCTTGTGTCACTATTTCAAAGTGACAATATGAGTTGTAAAATGATCCTTAAAACCAAACTAAGAGAATGAAAAATGTCCACTTCAGACAATGTAACTAGTCACCTTATGAGGATCACACAAATCCATGACTAGCTTGCAGTTGTAGGAGAGACAGTCCCAGATGTAGAATTAGTAAATGTTTCTCTGAATGGGTTCTCCAAGGAATGGGAACCATTCATCATGGGAAATTGTGCCAGAGAGAAACTTCCTAAGTGGGAGATAATTTTGGATGATTGCATCCAAAAGGAGACTCATAGAGAGTCCATATCTGGCAAGCAATGAGGAGGTGTAGCAGATGATAACTTATCTCTTGTTAGCAAGAAAAAGAAAGGAAAATATTTTTTTTCAAGAAGGTTGATAATTAGAGATAGGGACAACAATCTGGGCACAAGAGAGATATGAGCAAGATCAAATGCTATATCTTCCATAAGAATGGCCATTTCACTTCTCAGTGTCCACAGAGGAAGAAAAGAAAGGGGAAGATGCAAAAAGTTGTATCGACTACAAATATATAGTTGAGTGAACTTCCATGCAAGTTCGAGAATGATTGTGCATTTGTGTCTTGTCTTTCCACCAGTACTACTCCCAAGAGTTCTTGGTGCTTGGACAATGGTGCATCAGGCCACATGATAGAGTCTAGAGATCTATTTGAAAAAAATTCAGAGGATGACTTAGATCTCCATGTAGATCTTGGAAATGAGGCCAAGTATGCAGTCAAGGGTCAGGGTATGGTGCAGTTCCATTTGGAGTCAGGGGGTATTTTGATGCGCAAGAGGTACTTTATGTACCTGGACTGAAGAATAACCTATTTTCCATCTTAGTTATGGAGGACAAAGGTTACGAGGTTAAATTTTGTAGGGGGTAGGTGTTCATTTGCCTAGAGAGAGACAATACAAACACTGCTGTGAGGATTGGAGTCCAAGATGGGAACCTTTATAGACTTCAAGGCTAGCTTGCATAGACATTGTTTCACACCAGTGAGAGCTTGTGTGATTTGTGGCACAAGAGGATGGGTTATATCCATCATAGAGCTCTACCATTACTGAGGTAGATGGTCACTGGGATTCCATAATCCATTCTGGACCAATAGGAGGTGTGCAAAGGTTGCACACTTAACAAGAATGTCAAGGAAACCTTTCTTAACAGCGAGACTCGATCCAAAGGAATATTTGATCTGATCCATTCAGATGTTGGAGGGAATATGTCAGTAGCTTCAATGAAGGGCACATCCTATTATGTGATCTTCATTGATGACTTATTTAGGAATACCTGGATCTACTTCATGGAGACCAAGGATGAGGTCTTCAATTGTAATGTCCCCATTTTCAGGTTCCTTTTCTCTATAGTTGGAGATGAATTTATGGGTTAATGAAACCTAATCAGAGGGGTAATTTTATGTTAACAATGAGATCAGGTGGGTGGAAAGAGTTATATGATGATTTTAGAGGTCTGCTTATCACATTTCATCATCAAGATCACTCCTGCGTAGTCAGATTTCGATTCCGATGCATTTCGATTGTTCCTGTAATTCTGGATTATTATTAAGCATTATTTAATGGATTTCACAAACATTGTCATTTTAATAAATCACCAAAAGGGGAACCTTAGTGTAATAGCTCGCTGGAACTAGGAGGAAAATCTCTAAATGGTGAGATGATGAAAAAGTGATTTCCAGTGCCCAGGAATGCTTTAAAGTCAAATAAATCTTTTTTTGGAGTAAAGAGGTTTATTAAATTAATAAAGTGATTTTAGAGGAAATACTAAAGATTGATTAAAAAGTCACTTGAGGGAAAAAAAAGGTGAATGGGGTATAAAGGAAAATTAGGAGCTCATTCTCTCATTATGCATGATTATTTTCTAAAATCGATTTGGAGAGAGATCTTGTGGATTTTTTGGAGGGTTTTGGAGAAAAACCCTGGTTGAGAACTGGTTTTGGTGGTGAAAGATTCCACCCTAGATGATCATTAGGGAACACTATTCAAATCTTCCACTTGCATTCATTGTTGAGGGGATTGATTCACGTTTTTCCAGTAGGTTGGTTTTTTTTTGGAGAACTAGAGGGTAGATATGGCTGTCATTCATTATCTTTCCTCTTCTTTGAGGTAACAATACCATTATGTAATTCGTGTGGATCTTTGGGAGAGTGCCATACACAATTATCTGCTCAAGGAGGTTCTAAGAAGGGTTGAACTATCTATTACAGACCTTGATGACTTGAAGAGGTGCCAAACCATTACTTATTGTTTATTGGGATCTAAAGGAGGGTTTTGTAGTGGTTTCATAAGCTATTCATGGTGCCATATTTTTGCTACAATTGTTGAGAAAATATTATTATGTATGTCAGTGTTTTCTGGAGGGTTTCAAGCTACCATCGTTCCCAATTTCTCTTCTAATTGAGTTGAAACCATTATTTACAGATATGGTGTATCGATTCCTCTTGTTGTACATGTTTTTTTTTTAGGGTTGTACCTATAGATTGGGTGACAAAAAGGGCGAATCTTCAGGATAGAGCTAGTTTCCAACACTCATAACCATACTCAACAATGATTCATGCCAATATACAACAGATTGTGGGGTTTCTAAGGGTTGTTCCAACACATTCTTATTGTTGTCCAAGTGCGAACTTTTACATCCATCCAGAAAGGGGATCTTATAGCATGGGAACCTCAACAAGGGGTTGTTCAGAAGGAGGTCTTCTCCAAGGTATTAATTGTTGTTCAACAGTACTCACTTGCTGGTTAGAAAACAATGAACATATCTGATCATAATTGTTGATTTTAACCCTGTAATATAAGTTTGCTTGAGTTTGTAGTCATCTCCATCATATGTTTTTTTGCATTTTGTTATTCAATAAAGTAAGTCTTCATTATGTGACAAATTCCTTAAGGGTTTATTGAAAAATTGTTGGGCAAATAGATCTGAAACAAACAACACAAAAGATATCAATTGCCAACTGTTTGAAAAAATCCCAATTCCAAAAGAACACTAAAATACACCAACAATAAACTTAGAAAGACATATCAACAGTCCCAACAAAGGGGTATTGTAGGTAAACTGTTTGAAAAAATCCATAGACTAAATAACATAAAACATATCATTTGATTATATCATCAACAAGAAGGGACATTCACAAGGTTTACAAACTGTTAGAAAAAAGTATTGAGCCAAGAAAACATAAGATATACCAACAATAAGGGAAGGGTTATTAAAGTGGTATCAGAACTGTGAATTCTTCCATCCTAAGGGGAAATCGATGAAAGATGAAGACAAACAATGAACTCATGGAATAATTGTCCAAGTCCTTCAAGTAAATAAAAACAATCTAACAAGATTTTTAAAGCACCGTAATTCGTTGGAGCATCACGTTTCTATTGGAGTGCCTTGAACATGTCCTTGATAATTTGATCTCTTTCAACACCTTTCTTATCCTCATCTTTCTTGAGTATCTTGATGTATCCTGGCTCTTTTCCTTAGAATTTTGCAATCTTTCTTTGTATTTATTTTTCTTTAGAAGTAATGTGTCTATGCAATGATTTTGTGCAAAAGGAAAATCCCAAGGATTATATTCAATGACCTGTCGAGGTGCATCAAACTCACAATCACTATGATAATCAGAGTGATTTGGATCCATTAAGTGCTTCTTCACCAACTGTCGAATATATAGAATCTCAAAGGTACCATCCCACATGGGAATATGTGCATGGGTGAATTCCATGCTGAGGAAACCTCCAACGGTGTCTGCCCAACTCCTTGACAAGAGAATGCCCCAAGAGTCCAAAACATCAATCATTGCTATGTTCATAATGAGGCTGATATGAGGGAAATATTGTAATTACACCTCTAAATATTCTATGAGACCATATACTTTCACCTTTTCTGAATCAATGCCACAAACATTTCCATATGGGTGGGTTCTCAAACCGAGTTGTTTCATGACCTTCAAGGACATCACATTTGTTGAAGTTCCATAATCCAACATACAATTATTCAAACAAAAACCATTCACACCCAAAGAAAGATAGAAAGGAGGATTTTATTCCCTTTTTTTTCCATGATACAATGTGTTCAAAATCACCGAAGGATATTTTTCTTTATCTGGTACCTTCAATTCCTTCAAGACTTCTCTTCTTATAGATGGGATCTTGCACATCTCGACTACAAGTACTGACATATTCATCTTCCCAATCATGGATGACACATCTATATTCAATTGAAGATCTTCAATTGCTCGCGTAGGTTTTGGGAGTAAGACATATATTGGTGGTGGAGGAGGTGGGGACATTTCTTTTGTTGGTTGGGGTGGAGCCTCTTTTTCTTGCGGTGGAGGAACTAGAGCTAGTGGTGGAGAAACTGGAGCTTTATTTATTCTTGCATGTGTCAAAATTTCCTTATTTCTCAGCTTGTTCTTCATGTTCTCATCCAATTGGCTAAGCACTCTGAGCCTCCCCTTCCTGGCATCCCTCCTCCTGATCTCCTCGATTTTTTCTTGCGTAACATGAACATACTCATCCTCTTGGAGAGAAAATATTGTATCAATTAAATTCAGTTGGTTCGCAGGAGTTGAACCCTCTTCTTCCCTTTGTCTCGGTCAATAATCTTATGAATGTGCTTCATTACATGGAAACCACCAAGGAAATTCCTCCGTATTGACCATTCCAACTGGATTTAGAGTGTTGGGAGCCTTTTCCTCATGTTGAGGCCTCGTCTTCCAACCTGTGTTTGGTTTTCTGAAAACCTGAGGTCTCGGAGGAGACTGGTTTCTCTCCAAGATTGTTAACCTTTTCATAATCTGATTCCGACTCTGGAAAAACAAAGTATTCATCTGATCGAACTTCTAAGCCAAGAGAGTTTTTATTGCACAAACTGTAGGTTAGGACAATCCCAACCCAATCCACTGGATGGTGATAATGAGGAGAGAGCTTACCCACTGCCATCTTAGATAAACCCTCCCTCGGTTTTGTGAAGGAAACATTTTGACTTAAGGGGGAGTCCCAGGTGACCCTAGGGGGGAAACGAGATGGAAAGTGAGAGTATGGAAGTGAATCCCCTATAGTGCAATATACTAAATGAGAAAAGTCTTGATAATGAGCCTTGAAGTTGGAGGATGGTTTCCAAGTCCTTGGGTACCTACACCAAAGTGTTACACCTACCCAAGCCAAGAAAAATAACCAAGATATAAGACTAAATGTCAAAGGGAAAAGCAAGTGAATATTTTTGTCCTAAATTACAGCACCAAAAATATATAGATATCAACAATGGAATCAATCATTTACTGCAGAAATAACCATCAAAACTATCAAGTAAATATTGGATAATGAAGCACTAAACCAATAGATAACTTTCCAATACTTTAACACAAGTTTTGATGGAGAATCAACACCACATAAATATGTTTTTTAGAGATTTTTCATAGCATCCAAATGGTTGTAGCAGATATTTGATACAACAACTTTTACCCCAATAAACTAGCCAACAATTTTCCCAACAATAGCCAATATCAAGTAGAAAAACAATAGCAACTTGCCAACTATTTTCAGCGGTAAAAGAGTGACAAATTAAGCTTTAAAAAGAGAGATTGCAACAACCCTAATGGATGTAGAATAATCTTGTAAAAAAATAAATATATCCTTAACCAATCAAAATTCCCTAGTGTCTCAAGAAATCTTAAAGCATAAGAAAACGTTTCCAACTTAGACAATTACAATATATCGTGTTTTCACGTATCCCAATGAAATGATTTTGTTTCTCCAATGCAAGATATTAGTGCCTTTAACTATTGGGGTATGGAGTCTTTAAAAATGAAAGAACTATTTGTGCTACCTCCTTGGGGGTGTAAGTCCTTTTAATCCCCAAGTTAAGCAAAAATAGCTAAGGAAAACCCTAGGAGGGTGTAAACCCTTTTACTCCTCCTAGTATTTCTTTCTGCAAACAATTATTCCAAGAAAATTATGATGGGCTTAGTGGGTTTGTATGCCCTATTATCGCACAATTTGTAGCTAGGTCAAGTGGCTATGAAGTAGAATGCCAAACTGGCGTAACAGGAACCTATCCCACCCAATGTCACCACGATGGGGAGGTTCTTTCTCTTTAGGGAGGTTAGGCCCAGGGGAGACGTCCCTGGTAACCTGGGGCTTTGAAGAGGCAAAGGTTTAAAGGTCAAAGTAAAGTTCCCCCTTCACAGGTCACCACCAAAACAGATAGTTCGGCTAAAAAACCAATAATGAAGTGTAGGCCCAAAGAAGAACACCTCCCCAGAACAAAGCAAACCAATATATATATGCAAGCTATGATTCAATGGGTTAGTACTTCAATATACTATCTAATATCAATGGATAAGAAATTGCGACAATAAATATTGATGAAGTCAATGTTTGTTAATATAGCAATGAAATAATGTTACTTCACCAATAAATATCAAGATGTTATAGCAATCAATGTATCCAATCAATCCCTCATTC
>SNQJ01S0088865.1:3177-16063 GCA_010110895.2 Picea sitchensis | reverse complement strand
GAAAAATGACCCTAGGTGTAGATAACCTAGGCCTGGGACATCCTCTTCCTCTTGAAGTTTAAAGGTATGACTAGCTTAAGGGAAGAAGATAGAAAGAGTGTAGCAATGGCTAGGCTCTCTTCTTCTTCTTCAATGGCTAAAAGGTTTTTCTACTAGGGGAAATGAGACAACGACCTACTTGTGTGTTTGTCCCCTAGGGTTTTGATTCAACAATATGTATATAAGTAGATGCAAGAAATTAAACTACAACCATTCAATCAAGAAGTTTTGCAGAAAAATACTTACAAATCATTAAGAAAATAACATGCAAACCCTAGTTGTAAACCTTCCTTCAAGAAAAAACACCATAAATTGCCAAAAATCTTCTCTCCAAACAAGTGCACCTTCCTCAAAATAGCCAATAACCCTAATAGGGTGCAAAAATCAGACCTCACTAGGAGAGTGAGTGACGAGTTATGTCAAAATGAGGCTAAAACTCCTCAATATATAGTGTATCAATGACCTTAATTAATTTTAGGTCATAAAAAATGGCCGATAAGACCAAAATACTGTTGTTACGTTAAATTGTCAAATTAAAACCCTAACTGAGCTGAAATAAAGGTAAAAACCCCTTCAAGGGAGGTGCTAGCCCCTTTTAGGGAAGATGAGACATCTAGGAGCAAAACATTAGCCCCCAGGGGCTTATCCAACATGCCACACATGCCACTGCTGCCCAGTCTGCCTCCAAAAATGACCATGAAGCTGGATGACATCATGGTGAGGATGGGGATGTTCTGTGCCTTCCAAGGCCAACGTTCCACTGAAAGGGGGTCATTCCCCCTAGGCCATGCTCTGCCAAAGTGCCTATGGCGAAACGTCCTCTTCTTCTTCGGTGCAAAACCTCAGTCAAACACTGTCCTGTGTCTGCCCCTCTGATGGGGTCTCAACAACCATCTGATGGGCTCTTCATCCCCATGGAGGTCCGAACTAATCATCTCCCCATGTGTACCGGTCCAAATGGTACCTGTCTGTCGGGCATGGTCTTGCACATCAAAAACTACGCCCTCCATGGGCTCATTAGTCACATGGATCATAGCAATGTCAATCACATTTCATCATTAATATTATCAAACATATGCATAAAAACCCTGATATATCGTTCAACAACTCAAACATATTACGAAAACCTACAATACAAGATCGAAGAAAAGGACAAGACATCCTATTGGGCTAGTATCCACAAGAGAATGGAAGTTTCCAGGAAGGTTTCATCCAAGCCATGTGAACGAGGTGATGTGGTTAGGGGATGTCTAGACAAGTGGGTAGAGTGAGAGCCAGAGATGCATAATGTCATCTGTGGGTGCTGTTGGCGTCGAAAGTCACTCCTAGATTGCAACAGGAGCAGATCCCAATGCCCATCAGTTTATGTCACAAATAATTTAATGGGGTGATCGAATGAATAGAGACTCAAGAAGATATCACTCTAACTCAGAAAACTAGGCTTGGTATGTAGAAAAACAAAGGAGGTCTTGATCTAACTTCCGTCAGTGAGTTGATTATAAAATGAGTAGATGGAAGACTTAGTGAGATGAGTGAGCAAGACTGCTTGGGGCGTCAGGACTTTCATCAACTTGAGGAGGAAAAACTCAAAATACAAGATCCTCTTGGTTTTGAGTTTTGGGGAACTGAAGGGTGACTTGAATGGATCTTCCAATTCCAAATAATTCAGCGTTGAGAAAATACAAGAACTGATTAGAAACAATACAACTATTACAGTGATCCAACATACATCATCCTATAACAGCGCAACTCGACTGGATCCTCCAATTTCGAGCTGTTCTAACACAATGTACATAGAGAGATGGAAAGAGGCTGACATTCATAAGGCTAGAAGTCTCAAGTGCCAATACATAACCAGAGCAACCAGTGCTTCATCAAAACTTTACAATCGGGAGCCTAGCTCAACCATCGATACTTTCAAAAATACAAAAACTGAGTACATATACTCACAATTGTTTTCCCAACAGAGGCGTGCTCGGACCTCCAAGGCGTGGCATCTCTTCAGTCAAATCTGGTTTGAACTCCTTCGTCAGACGCCACCTTAATTGTGCATGGATCTTGCAAGGGGGTAGCTAAGCCATTAAATGTTGAGTTAGCGTGTGCAGACTTCTCTGGTTAGTAGAGGACTCGGCATGGATTCCTTGGAAAAAACCAGCATACAGGACCGTCTCGGGAAGACTGCTTACCGGATCCTCCATACCTTACAATTAATGAGTGAGGAGAGGTTTCAACCACCTCCTCCCACCTTCATTTACTCCTAGCAGGAACCAGGGTTGAGACCAAGTCAGACTGGCACGTGGAGATCGCGGTGATCTCTTCTGTAGCTAAACCTGGCTCTTTTGGCCCTTTTGCACAACTCTTTCGTTTTCCCCAAGTGACCACGGGTCGTGACCCTACGCTTATCCTCAAAGATGATTTCGACATTTCGGGGTTCAGGGTTTTGAAATGCAATGGAAGAGAAAAATCCCTTAACCTTGGAAGTCCTGGTAGCCAAAAGGCCGACATGGCCTGATCGTGCACCACACATCCTTTTGGATGGACGACTGCGATGATGTCGACGTTTTGGGACTTGTCTCATCATATGGTGTGTGCTAGCGCCCTTTCCCCAGGTCTATTCCTCTATGACCGGGCGCCAAGACCGTGGGCCCAACATTAAAATCTCTTTTTCATTTTGCGACTCATGAGTTCGTGGGTCGAAGACCCTTGGCTCCTCTTTTCCAAGCTCCCGATACCCGAAATGGAGTTACAGTTCTGGCTCCTTTCCTTGTCAGTGCCCTTCACACGTAACCGTTGGCTAGGGCTTAAGTGCTAGCACCTCTTGCAACTCGCGACCTCGTGAGTTGGAGTGTCAAACTTTGGCATTCTTCCCTTGTGAAGTCCTGAGATGCGATGGTCAACGATGGTTGGCTTCCCTTTAAACACTTCTCGTAACTCGCAATCTCATGAGTTGGAGGGTAGAGCCTTCGTACTCCCCTTTTATGAAGTCTAGAGACACGAGATGGCAATACGGGTATAGCTCCTTTTATTGTCAGCGCCCTTCACACGTAACTGTAGGCTAAGGCTTAAGTGCTAGCACCTCTCGCAACTCGCGACCTCATGAGTTGTAGTGTTGAACTTTGGCATTCTCCCCTTATGAAGTCCCGAAACATGATATGGCGATATAGGTATAGCTCTTTTTATTGTCAGCGCCCTCCACACGTAACCATCGGCCAGGGCTTAAGTGCTAGCGCCTCTCACAAATCACGACCTCACGAGTTGGAGTGTCGAACCTTGGCACTTTCCCTTCTCGAAATCCCGAGAGGCGATGGCTCCTTTCTTTTCCACAATTCTCGTGACTCGTGATCTCACGCAACCAAGGATATGGTCTGCCCTCCGAACTCACGAACCCGAGTTCAAGAAAAAATCCCACGCTTAAACTGATCACGATCAACAACCCTCGTAACTTCGCGAATTCTCCACAGAGAATTCCGACCATTCACTTCCTTGAAAACTTATGCGCTATACTTGGCGTGACTCGGTTGACTACAATTACCCACCGACCATTTCTCTACTTCGTCGATGGATCCTTTCCGTTGAAAACAAAATGCTCGCTCGCTTGATTTTAAGCCCGAAAAGGACTTCTTCTATGTGTTGCGCTTGGCACTCATGAATATGCCCTTTGAATAAAATGCATTTCATGGGTTTTTAAACCCCATTTCTCTGCATTTTACACCAAGGGCCTGAAAATCGGAGAGAAACACCCCCCTTACAAGAAATATCGCTAACAGGTGCCTTTGTAGAAGGCGAGTTGTACCCGTCATGGACGCAATTTTTTCCAAGCCCGTTCTTGCCTTTATTCTTTTCTTTATTTTCTTTTTCTTCTTCTTTTCTTTTTATTCAAGGGCTAACCGGAGGACACTGCCTTGGCATGGTGACTAGAGCTGACAATGTTACCCACAAGTACTTTCATAGAGATGAGAACACTGGCTTGTGATGAGACCCCCTTTCCCTTGGCCATGCAACCAAAGGTCACTGCCTTGGCGTGGTAACCAGATGGTGGCAATGTCATACTGTTAGGTACCCATGAACCTAATAGGCTGACTTGTGATGAGACCCCCTATCCTCTTGGCTAGGTCTTGTTTATTATTTTTTGGGTCCCTCTTGTTTCTTGCTGAGAGGATTTTTATTGCCTTCTCGGGGATCCCTGGGCGAAGCATCTCGAGGTTTTACTTATAGGCTTTTATCTTTTACCAACTGCTTTTATCTTTTACCATCATGAGGTTTTACTTATAGCCCCTTCTTCCCACAAGATAAGGTGCAACCCTACAAATAGGTCAATCCAATTCTCGGACAAGGGGAATGGGATAAATGAGTGGGAGATAAGATGAAAAAGTGGTGGTATGATTGGAGCGGATGATGGTTCTTCAGAAATCCCCCCGGTGGCAAACCAAAACCCATGGGTACAGGCTTGCTAGGTCACCCTGTCAATCTCCCCAAACATGGTCAAGTGGGTTAATGTAAGATCCAAGCAGTTGTCAGAGATAAAAGGAGTCATATGCATATATCTGAAGGTTATAATGATCAAAAGTGACACATACCATGATACCTGGACCAATTACCTCATGGAGCAAGATCCTTCTCCGATACAAGACCAAGACGATGGTGATGGAAGTTGTTGTTGCTGACAAGATGAGTTTGATGAAAGAAGAAAAGGATGGGCCCTCCAGGGCCATGCTTAGGTCAATCCTGCTCTCGGTACTCAATGTCTAGGACCCGTGGGCCTCGAGACACGATCTCCTAGTTATCCCTAGAAATCGAGAATAACATGCCCTTATACTCCCAAAACGTTTAAGAAAATTAACCTTGATATCATGAAAAGAAACAATAACAACAAAGATTCCTTACCTAGTCCAAGAATTTACAAGATAATCATCTTTTTAACCAAGAAAATACACCATAGATCAAGAATAGACCTCCACTATAGATAACACATCATCCATCCATACAATAGCCAAATTAAAACCATTACAAGAGAAAGTGACAAGAGATATATGTAATAATTCCCAAGTAGGGTGCAAATTTAAGCCAAGATTGTCTTCTCTCAAGTGAGAGAGATATGATCAAATGAAATGAGGTTGATATCTATTTATATCAACCTACTAAACATAATTTGTCCATATACAAGGGTAAACCACAAATTAAGGAGTAAAACTTTCCTTTACTTTGCCCCTTTTACATAATAACAATATTTAATTCATAATTTTCACATAAAAGAAACCCTAAAAGTAAGACATCACCCCCTAGGGCAACTTTTTGGCACTTTGAAGAAAATCGTTGGGTTGAGGATGAATGGGATAGGACTCCAAATTCCATGTGCCCCTATGCAAAGTCTCTCCTCCATGATCCAATGTGTTATTCCTTTAAGTCGTGCCATGTGTCCTCATCACCACTAAAACCCTAACCCATGCATGCATCAAGCCCTCCAAGTGTAACATTTTGGCCTCAAAAGGAAAAACGTTGGGATAATAGGGGCATGGGTGAGGTACTCCAAGGAACCTCTCAATCCTCCAAAGGCTGTCATCATCATCTGGTGTAGAGTCCATGGTATCCAACCTATAGGCTTCAAGCCCCAAGGAAGCCCAAGCAAGGCTTGTTCTTCCAAAATTGTCCACCAACTAACTCTTGCAAAGACAATGAATACACCCTCCAAGGATCTCAAGTCAAATGCATCATGACGAATAAATCAAATCAATAAAAGAGACATCCAATATTGTATATCCAAGCTACCTTATCAAAAGGAAAAAGTTCTTAAAGACCCTATGCAATTTTCCAAGTTTAGGTATGGGAGGGTTGACAAAGCGACCTATTGGGTGAATTGTACCTCAAGTTTAGGAGTGTTTTCCAAGTGGGACCCTCTCTAAGACATGTGGAAAAAGTGACATGGATGGGGAAATAATCTTGGGCATGGAGTTCAGGACATGCTAGGGACCGTAGTATCTCATTTATGGGTTCCTTTGTAGAGGTTGTGTTGCACCTTCATTCTTAATGCAACCTTTTTCGAAGCTCATTTGTTGCCTTTTTAAGATGTTTCCAAGTTGAAGCCAAGGTGGGGATTCTACCTAAGCATGAAAAATAGTGCCCACCTTGACTCTACCTTGGTCACATTGGGCTTCCCCAAGATGAATTCATGTGTGGGGCTTCTACCTAAGCATGAAAAATAGTGCCCACACATGCTCCACCTTGGTTGGCATTTTGTATGAGTCATTTTTTAATGAGTCCCATCAATTTCTTACGAGAGACATTTCATTGTCTTTGGGATCCCTGGGTGAGCATATAGAAGGTTCATGATTGGATTTTATCTTTTTTCTAGCTACAAGCCTATGGGCCTTCAACCCCTTCTTCCCATGAAATGAGGGACAATCCATTCTTGGGTCAGTACACCTAAAAATCCAAAAAGGTAAGGAGATGAGGGTATGAAGTGTGGAAAGTGAAAAGTATGGTTGAGAATGGAATGATGTCCTATCAAGGGGACACCCAGTAGAAAAAATTTCCCCAAGGGTGACCACTTACTAGGGAACAATGTCAACCACCAAGGTGAAACAAGGAAAAGAGCATAATTTCCAATTAGATGTTACCTAATCCAAAGTAGTTTAAAATGTTACAAACTCAAATGCCTCAAATATTTAAATGACACTCACCATAATGCTTGGCTTGTACCTCATGGAGCAAGACCCATTGTATTCTGGAAGCTATATGATATGGTGGATACCCTCATGATGAACCTGAGTCTGTGGTGGTGAGGTGGGTCTCTATCTTTGAAAGTGGAACTGTTGGTCAAGTTGTCTCTTGGTACTCCATGTCTGCAACTTGAGGGCCTATAGACATCATCTCCTTAGTTATCCCTAGGAATTGGGGATAACATCTGGCTCCTTCTTGGGGACATGTACTCGCCATAGAGTGCATGAGAACTACAACATCTCCTGGTGGACCTGTGCCTACACGCACTGAAACAACAAACTCATTAAGTGTAGGATGTCTCACTCATCCTTTGTCCATACAATACAAAATCTAAAATGACATCTAGCCTATATTTTTATTTTTTGTTTGCATTTTTCATATATATGATGAAAATAAAGACATGTAAATCAATAATGCAAGTAAAACAAAATGAAAATAAAAAATGAAATGCAACTAAACTATCATGAGCAATCAATATGAAAACGCATGAAATCAAAATGACCTACCTACTTACCTGGGGCTCTAGGGCCCTGAAGATCAGGTGATGGGTGATGTCAGGTGAAGTCATACAAGCAGTGCATCCATTTGGTCACCATTTCATTAAGGTATCTCCCCCTGTGATTAATCATACAATACAACATAGATACGTTGAGCACAAAATAATCATGAAATAGACATATAATCAATTATGGAATGAAACTCAAGGATATGGGTGGGAGGGAGGAAATCCTAGTGCATAGAATGGCCATAAGCTTGATCAATCCATCTCTGAAGAGGGATACCCTGTAAGGAGGATGGCTCATTTTCATCCTTTTTTAGCACGCCATTGCTACCCGAAGACTGAGATGATATGAGAGATCTCAATAAATCTCGATGATTTCTTAGAGAAGAAGAAAAGAGGTAAGGGACCGTCTCATGTTTGGAGAAAGAAAGACGTTGCCTCTTCATCCATGAATCATTGTAAAAATCTTCACGATGAAAATAATTTCGCTTTGTAGGGTGATATTTTGACTCCTATGGGATGGCCACATCCCTATGTTCATCTAAAACTGAGGACATGAGAGGTTGAAATTCCTCATATAACAAGTCTACATCCCCAAAAGGATATGCATCACAACTCCCAAGGGATGACACAAAATTACCCTGTAAATGCTGCGATGGGTCATCCTCGAATGGAAAAAAAAAATATGTAATCATGTCATCATCAAGATGCCAAACATATGAATCATACATTCATGGAGACCAATACTCTGAAGATGATAACTCAACCCCCTTTTCTTGAGAGCTACCCTCAATTTCGTAAATGGGGGTCTTTATAGAAAATGAGATGACCAAAATCCCATCTACGTCTCCCAGTCTGTATTAAAGTGTCTATATGATCATCAACCATATCCAAGGGTTCTTTCATAAGACCACCGATATGACTAAAAATGACCATCTCTTTGTGTTCCTATGTAGGAAGAACAAAGGTTGGGGCGACTTCAACTAGATCTTCACATTTTTCATCATTTAGACCATTTGCTTCTTCAACTTCATGTACAGGAGGAGATTATGGATGGACAACCTCAACTTCATCAAGTGGGAGAAAAGATAACAATGTCTCATGAGGATTCTCAACATGTTGCACCTCATCATAATTCTTCTTTCTCTTTATGGATATGCTCCATCTCCTCTTCATCACAAGAGGCTTGATCCTCAATACACAGTTCTTTACTTTCCCTTTTCCAAAAGGGTTTGTCGCATCCAAGGGATCCTCTAATACTTATTCTCTTCCAAAGTTATGGAATAAAGTATTATAAAGATATTCGAAAGGGTCACAACTCATCATGTTTTATTCTTGATGTGCAGGAGGAATAGAGGTCTGGATGTCTTCATCAAAAGGAAGGGTAGGTATAAGCACTTCATATTCATTAAATGTCTTGTTTGGATCTTCAACATGAAAAATTCATCTGGATATTCTTGGTAACTTTCTTCATATATATGTCCTTCAAGCATTTCTTCATCCTCAAGGGCTAGTTCTTCAACATATTTTTGAAATAAATATTTTACATGACTCATAAATTCCTCAGAAGCTTCATTAACATCCTTTTCCATTTCCATTTGTAAAATTTCCCTTCTCGAGGCATGAAAAGTTCTGGATGAGGGTTCATTCCATGGTGCCATAATTTCATTGAGTGAAAAGACACCTCAATGGAGTCACCAAATGAGATCAAGGCTCATCAAAGGATGGAAAGGGGGAAATAAGGAAAGGTGGGTTCTGGGAAGGTGGAGTCGCCAGATGAGGTTTAAGGGGAGCTCATCAAGGGTGGAAGAGGAACATCCTTTAAGTGGAGTCACCAGACAAGCTAGGGAAAGGATTTAAGACAACTTTCCAAAGTGTCATTAGGGCTCAAAAGAGGACTCAAAATCCTCCTTGAAAACAATGCCAAAATGTTATCATGTAAACTGTAGGTTGGGAAAATCCCAACCCAATCCATTGGATAGCGATAACGGTGGGATAGATTACCGCCTGTCACCTCAGATAAACCCTTCCTCACTTTTGTGAAGGAAACATTTCGACACAAGGGGGAGTCCTGAGTGACCATAGGGGGTAAATGAGATGGAAAGTGAGAGTATGGAAGTGAATCCACTATAATTCAAGATACTAAATGAGAAAAGGATTGATAACGAGCCTTGAAGATGGAGGATGGTTTCCAAAGCCTTGGGTCCTGCACCAGAGTGTTACACTTGCCCGAGACAAGAAAAATAACCAAGATACAAGCATAAATGTCAAAGGGACAAGCAAGTGAATATTGCTGTTCTAAATTACAACAGTAAACAAATACAAATATCAGCAATGGAATAAATCATTTATTGCAGAAATAACCATCAAAACTATCACACAATTATCATATAATGAAGAACTAAACCAATATATAACTTTCCAATACTTTGGCACCAGTTTTGACGGAGAATCACGACCGCAAAAGGATGTTTTCAAATATTTTCAGAGCATCCAAATGGATGTAGCAGATATTTTCTACAACAAATAATTTTACTGCAAGAAACTAACCAATAATTTTCCCAACAATAGCTAATATCAAGTAGATAAACAATATCAACTTGCCAACTATTTTCAGCAGTAAAAGAGTGAGAAATTAATCTTGAAAAAGGAAGATTGCAGAATCCCTAATGGCTGTATAATAAGATTGTAATAGCAGCAATATATCCTTGACCAATCAAAATGCTCTAGTGGCTCAAGCAAGCTTAAAGCATAAGGAAAATTTTCCAACTTAGCCAATTACATTATCTTGTGTTTTCATGTATCCCAATGCAATGATTTTGTTTCTCCAATGCAAGAGATTAGTGCCTTTAACTATTGGGTTATGGAGTCTTTAAAAATGAAAGAGCTAGTTGTGCTACCTCATTGGGGGTGTAATCCCTTTTACTCCCCAAGTTAAGCGAAACTAGCTAAGGAAAACCCTAGGAGGGTGTAAACCCTTTTACTCCTCCTAGTATTCCTTTGTGCAAAAAATTATTCCAAGACAATTATAATGGGCTTAGTGGGGTTGCAGTCCCTTATACTCCCCAAAATTTTAAGCAAATCAACCTTGAAACCAATAAAAG
Source organism: Picea sitchensis (assembly GCA_010110895.2). Lineage (NCBI taxonomy): Eukaryota > Viridiplantae > Streptophyta > Pinopsida > Pinales > Pinaceae > Picea > Picea sitchensis. The sequence continues at coordinate 5,701 of SNQJ01S0088865.1, read as the reverse complement.
AAGAAATAACAACAAATATTCCTTACCTAGTCCAAGCATTAACAATATAAACCTCTTTTTAACCACGAAAATACACCATAGAGAAGCAAATAGACCTCCACTAGAGATAGCACATCATCCATCCATCCAATAGCCAAAGAAAAACCATTACAAGAGCAAGTGACAAGAGAAATATGTAAAAATTACCAAGTAAGTTGCAAAATTAAGACAAGATTGTCTTCTCTCAAGTGAGAGAGCTATGATCAAATGAAATGAGGTTGATATCTATTTATATCAACCTCCTAAACATAATTTGGCCACATACAAGAGTAAACCATAAAGTAAGGAGTACAAATTTCCTTTACTTTTCCCCTTTTACATAATAACAATATTTAATTCATAATTTGCACATGAAAGAAACCCTAAAAGTAAGACGTCACCCCCCTAGGGTAAATTTTTGGCACTTTGAAGCAAATCATTGGGTTGAGGATGAATGGGATAGGCCTCCAAAGGCCATGTGTCCCTATGAAAAACCTCTCCTCCATAATCCAAGGCGTTCTTCCTTCAAGTCGTGCCATGTGTCCTCATCACCACAAAAATACTAACCCATGCATGACTTCAATCCCTCAAAGTGTGACATTTTGGGCTCAAAAGGAAAAATGTTGGGCTAGTAGGGGCATGGGTGAGGTCCTCTAAGGCATCTCTCAATCCTCCAAAGGATGTCATCATCATTTAGTGTGTGGGCCATGGTATCCAACTTGTGGGATTCAAGCCTTAAGGAATCCCAATATAGGTTTGTTCTTCCAAAATTGTTCACCAACTAGGTCCTGCAAAGATAATGAATATGCCCTCCAAGGATCTCAAGTCAAATGCATCATGACGAGTAAAGAAAATCAATAAAAGAGCCATCCAAGCATGTACATCCAAACTACCTCATCAAAACAAACAAGTGCTCAAATACCCTATGTAATTTGCCAAGTTTAGGTATAGGGGGGTTGACAAAGTGACCTATTGGGTGAATCGTACCTCAAGTTTAGGAGTGTTTTCCAGGTGGGCCCCTCTCTAAGACATGTGGAAAAAGTGACATGGATGGGGGAAAGAATCTTGGGCATGGGGTTCATGATGTACAAGGGACTGTAGTTTCTCATTTATGGTTGCCTTTGTAGAGGGTGTGTTTCACCTTCATTTTCAATGAAACCTTTTTCCAAGCCAACAATTTTCCCAAGAATAACCAATATCAAGTAGATAAACAACAACTTGCCAACTATTTTCAGTTGTAAAAGATTGAGAAATTAAGCTTGAAAAAGAGAGATTGCAACAACCCTAATGGCTATAGCATAAGCTTGTAACAACAACAAGATATCACTGACCAATCAAAATGCCCTAGTGACTCAAGCAAGCTTAAAGCATAAGGAAAAATTTCCAACTTATACAATTACAATATCTCATGTTTTCACGTATCCCAATGCAATGATTTTGTTTCCTTAATGAAAGATATTAGTGCCTTTAACTATTGGGTTATGGAGTCTTTAAAAATGAAAGAGATAGTTGTCCTACCTCCTTGGGGGTGTAAGCCCTTTTACTCCCTGTTGAGACCCGAAATTGACATCCCCATTACCCTATTATACTCCTTATCTATACCTTTTTGGCCTACCTAAGCTTGGGTGAATGACAAGAATGCTACCATTAGACAGTGATAAGGCCATAAGGTAAAGTATGGTTAATTCATGCATTTTATGGTTTATTGAGTTAGGGAATTAAGTATTTCATGTACTAATTCTTTAATTTGTCATATATAAATATTTGACCTCTAGATATCCAGCGTTCCTGTACCAGCTCAGCTATTCGGTACCTGTGCACCAAGACTGTCACTGTCCGAATCCGGTACCAAACACATCCGGTACTAAAATCTTACTTGTTGTGATCTGGTACCAATAGCCACACATTGTTATGATCCGGTACCAACAACCACGCACTGTTATGATCCGATACCATCTTTTGCGCACTGTCATGATCCGGTACCATCTACCTGTTACGATCCAGTACTAATATGGAAGAGCCTAATACACTAAGTTGAGTTCTAGATCTCGACTAAGCCAATTGGTGGACGTCTATTTGGATTAGCAAGGCTATAATAAGAATATTTTGTTGATTGCCTCATCCCCATGCACTTCGTGTCATGAGGATGAAGCTAAAGATGTAACCGAATGATTGAATTTAACAACTGATTGATTTGCAAATCACTCCACCTCCTTGTGTTTCACGATTAACACTATTAAATAGCCGTGGCAAGGATGGTGGAAGTGTAGGAGAGTTAGCATATTATCAATATGTGAAGCAGTGTGTGATAGTACATAACATATTCTGAGTGAAGATTAATGGAATGTCATTTATCTCCATATTCTGATTATCTATGATTAAGTATGAGTTGAGTTGTTAACGAGAGTTTTGATTTTATGTTTTGAAATGTGAGTGAGAGTAATGTGTGTGTTGAAGACAAGCCTCCTGTAGACTTTAGTAGCTGATCAATTGAAGCAGCAAGGGC
>SNQJ01S0088864.1:46020-73478 GCA_010110895.2 Picea sitchensis | reverse complement strand
GAGGCCATGAGTGGTTCTGATAGGCCATGGGATGATATGCATCATCGCTCTTACTTTCTCCTATATCTTGTTAGGATCGAAAAAGACTATTTTAGATCCACCTTGAGCGAGATATTTGGTCATGCCATAGTTCCACTTGATACACATAACATTTATGCCGAAGGAAGAATGGGGAGTATCTCTCCTACCATCACGATCGATATCTCTTGTATTCCTGGTAAATTTGAAAATGTATATATCGGTGTGGATTACTCTCCTGAAGAAATTCAGATCTACATCGAGCTCTTCAAAGAATTTCTTGATGTATTTGCTTGGTCATATGAAGAGATGCCAGGAATCGACCCTCGAATTTTTGAACATGAGATTAAAATCTATCCAGATGCTAAGCCTATTCGACAATGAATTAGAGATGTTAATCCCAGGAAGGCCCCTACTATTAAGGTAGATGTGGAGAAACTACTGAATGTTGGTTTTATCTACCCAGTTCCCTTGACTGAATGGGTATCCAATATCGTTCCCATAAATAAGAAGCAAGGAACCATCCATGTATGCAAGTATTTTTGAGACCTAAATAAGGCATGTCCTAAAGACAACTTCCCGACACCCTTCATTGATCATATTCTCGATGAGTGTTCGAGAAACAAGGTATTTTATTTTATGGATGAATTTTCGAGATACAACCAAATTCAGATTAAACCAGAGGATCAACATAATACGACATTTATTTTTCCTTGGTGTACATTTGCATACCAAAAAATGCCTTTTGTCCTTAAAAATTCGGAAGCAACCTTCCAACGAGCCATGACCTTCTGTTTTCACGATCTCAAGCATATAGTCAAAGCTTAACTTTATGATATCACTTCTCACTCTCGAAAGAGAGTGGATCACTCTACCCACCTTTGACTAGTTTTTAAAATATGTCACTATCATCGCATCCATTTGAACCCTCATAAGTGCATGCTTTGCGTTAGGTCAGGTCGCCTGTTAGGATTCTTGGTTTTTGAGTCTAGGATCATGGTAGATCCTTTAAAGGTTGAGGCAATACTTCAATTTCTTCTCGTGCGCAACATTCATCAACTTCAAGGTTTACATGGGAAATATAAGTTCTTACATCAGTTTATAGTAAAATATGCCAATATTATGAAGGGTTTCATGCGTCTTTTGAAAAAGGACACACTGTTTAAATGGGATGAGCGAGCCCAGGAATCCTTCGATGCTCTGAAGAAATCCTTAGTATCGACACCTCTTTAAAAGCCTCCAAAATATAGTAGATATTACTTGCTTTATATTTCCGCATCTGAAGRGATGGCTGGTATGGTTTTAGTTCAGGAGGATGATGAGCTCCATGAGMACATCGTTTACTATCTCAGTYGGCCCTGAGCTCAAGTATTCTCATGTTGAGAATCTAGMTTTGGCTACCGTTCACACARTTCAACGATTACAACACTATATATTTCTTTGCAAAACTACTRTAGTTGTTGATGTCAACCCATTTCAATACGTCCTTACTAGGCATATCATAGGGGGAAAATATAATAAATGGATTTTCATCTTGCAAGATTTTGACCTCAATTTTGCTTCGGAAAAATTCAATAAATCGCTAGTTTTTTCCGAGTTAATATCAGACTTCTCTCGATTAGATGAGGATGTTATTCATGTCGATTCATTTGCGGATGAACAATTTTTTCTTATCTCGTCATTGGACCCTTGGTATGGAGACATTTTGATCTATATTCAAACCTTGAAGTTCTCTCAACATATTTCTAGAGATGATTGATGACGTATACGATATCAAGATAAGAACTACCTTATTGTCGACGACACTTTGTATCATCGAGGCATAGATAATATATTGCGTCATTTTTTGACTCATGAAGAGTCCAAGTCTGTTCTTAATGACTTTGATAGTGGGGCTTGTGGTGGTCATCTATCGGGGCTTGTGACATCCCAGAAGATATTACAAGACGATTATTATTGGTCGTCTATTTTTTAATATTGTGTCGAAGAGGTCAAGAAGTGTCACCCCTGCGAGTTGTTCACTTGGAAGAAGTACTCGCATCCAACCTCTCTTCACCCAGCCATCATTGTCGGTCCCTTCACTAAGTGGGGGGTGGATTTTGTGGATTTCAACCCAACCTCTGGAGGGGGGAATCAACACATTATCATGGCCATAGACTACTTTAATAAGTGGGTTGAGGCCATGCCTACAATTAAATCCGATGGTAAGACTACTAGATTTTTCGTGTTCAATCAAATTATAGCTAGGTTCAGAATCCTGAGTGATATTGGAACTAATCATGGTAGTCAATTTCATAATGAAATGATGAAAGAATTAGAATCGAAACTAGTGTTTAAACATGGTCATTCGTCGCCTTACTATCCCGAGGAAAATGGATAAGTAGAGGCCGTGAACAAGTCTCTCAAGACCATTTTGCAAAAAACTATCAGCCAGAGAAACTATGGTTGGCATAGCATGCTTTACCTTTCACTTTGGGCATATCGAACCTCAGTTAAGACTTCCACGGGTTTTCTCTGTTTCAGTTGGTACACTACGTGGAGTTGATCCTACCTATTGAATCTGAAATATCTTCTCTTATACTAGCAGTTAAGCTCCTACCTAACACTTTCAATCTTTAAGAATGCCTCATACGCCTAGAGATCCTAAATGAGTAGCGTCGAGATGCCTCTACGGCTATCGAAGAAAATAAAAAATGTTTCAAGGTCTAGTATGATATGTATGTCCTCGACAGTACGCTAAGGGTGACTTGGTCCTCTTGTATGACCAAGCCAAAGAACCACTAGGGGTAGGCAAGTTCAACCCCATGTGGCACGATCCTTATATCGTGAGATGTGTCTTGGAAAAACGATCCTACAAATTAGAAGATTATGAAGGGAATATGCTGGCTGAGCCCAGGAATGGGCTCTACTTGAAAAGATATTATGCTTGAGCCCAAATATTGGGTGTAACTCTTTGTATACTAATGTATTTTAGTGTATATATATATTTTCCTTTGTGTCATCGACTTTCTTATTGAGTTTTCCCTTGGTTGGAAAATGTCAACGAAGTCATTAGTTTACTTAGGATTCCCAGATGGTGCCAGTTGTCATACATGGAACTTGGCTTCTTTTTCTTGGTTTGTTTACTCACCCAAGGTTCAATTGGTGTCTTCAGGTGGTGTTTGTCTAGGGCCATCAATGAATAATGTAGCCGAATATAGCACCATTATAGAGATTTTGTGCGATGTCGTTTCACATGGTATTCGTTCTTTAGAAGTTCACCTGGACTCCCAGTTAGTAGTATGTCAGTTGAATGACAGTTACCGTGTGCGAGACCCTACTCTACTCCAACAATTTCTATGGGTACAAATATTGGAATGACATTTTGATTTTATTATTTATCATCACATGCCTAGAAGTTCTAATTATTTATCCAATGCATACGGTAATTATGTTTTAGATTGACATTTGTCACATAACTAAAGAAAAGAAAACATATTCACCAATGTACACATTGTAGTATAGGTAAAGCCGTAGACCAATGTTTTTTATATTTCATTTCTCCAAAAATATGGTGTGATAGTACAAAATTGGGGCTCACACCCTCAAAATACATATACAGTCGATCAATACAATAACCATGAMATCTAYGCCTGTGGTGACAGATTTGTGTCATGATAACATATTTCAWTGCTTGCGAGACACCAMAAGAGTTGYACCCAAGAATGAGGCACAMCTACCACCTGCCACAACATCGCCTCCAACAGATACTCTACCTAAACCATGGGAATCCTTTGCATCAAACGAGATAGGTTGCCCTGCACGTTTTGAATAATTCTCTCAACATCTCCTCTCTCTGGCTCATCCCCCTGGTGCCTCCGCCGGTGTCGTGGGAGTCCATATGGTTGTAGCGGACCCACATCTGTGTAACAATACATGTTGTAGTTAGTACTTGACATCATCCAAAAATATGTTTGTTTTCTCTTTTACAAAAATACAAAAAAAATGAAATATTCAAAAAAATGTTTTCATACCTATGTCTCCGTAGGCAGAAACTGGTGGTAATGGAAATGTTTGGATCTCCTCTGAAGTCTATCCTTTCATATGGGTAGTCTTCCAAATCTATCACCTACCGACGCCACCAGAAGAAAAACTCGTCGTTGTAGAGTGTCAGTACCCTATCACTCCTCAACCTCCTCATCACCTCAATACACTATGTTGTGGATGGATCGTGAGGTCAATGTAGAACAATATCAACTCTAGGGCCCAAACCTGGAGCCCACTCGAAGAAAAAACTATATAAAATATACACAAACCCGAAGTTCCTCTTTCTACCTTGTTTGCAGTCTGTCAGCTGGATCTTCATGTTGGCCAGCTGTGACGTGCACCAGTCATAAACCGTGGGGTGAAAGCACTATAGAAAGTATAACATAAGTGGCCTTAATTCTTGATGCATTGAGTTTGACCCTATGATCTATGTCAACACTAGGACAATGATCTTGAAACTCAGGTTATTGATCGCTTTGATCGGGAGTTGGCTCCCTACCTTCTCGGTCACTGCAATGCAATGAGTGGCTATGTAGTCCTCTATATTCATGCCACTCCAATCTCCCTGGGATTTAAGGTTCACCACCTCACCCCGACGTGAAAATATTTTCAGAAAGTATATGTCCTCGACTTCAATCCTCAATGTTTTCCCATCAAGGTTGAAGGCCTCTGTATCTGGATCCTATTAGTTCACCAACATCTGGAGTAGTATCACTTGATCCCTCATGCCTTTGAGAGCCCAAAATTTATATATCCAACATATTATTAATGCCATTTGGGCCCCTGGATATCTTTCTACTGTAGCATCAAACTCTTCATGCTCTCTTTTTCTCCACTCTAGCACCATCCTGCAAGTTTAAAATCAAGTTTTGAGTCAATATCATTTTAAAAATTCAACTCACGGACTTGTAAGCGAGTTGCAGTTTACACAGTCACATATATGGCTACATATACGGGGTCTTTTTTAATAATAGTCACGTATAGGGTTGCGTATACATGACCCGATGAATTACAACCCGCGTACACCCTAGTTTCTAATTTACGCCTTAAAATACTCAAGAATTGAAGCCTAAATTAAAATTTTAAACCAATAAAAATGAAGAAAAGTGCAAGAAGAATTACTTGGTCCAGATGGTTGTCAATTATGTCACTCGTAGCTCCCATAATCAACACTTGAAGATCGGCAGAAATTTGGTCCAAAATGCATTATTTGGGTAAAAAATACAAATGATATGGTAAATTGGTTGTTTTTTACTATTTATAGAAACATTTTACCCACTTTACATAGTTTTTGCTAATATTTTGGCATATTGGACTAATAGTGCAGTGGAAGGAGTTTTTTTTGGTGGTTTTATCCAGGGATTCTTGTGGTTTCTAGCATCACTTCGCTCGTTCGTGACTTTGGTAGGTATTTTGGTTGACCAACATATAGGATAGGTCATCACTCCATTTTTTCATCTTGCATTATCCTATAACTACAATTTGTATGTATTAGGTACGAACCCATTTATTAGCGACATAGAACCTTATTTATGCTACTAGAAGTGTCGTTATTGAATGTTAGAGACTTACCAAACCTGGGTGCCCTAGTATGAACCTCTGTGCCATTCGGTGCCCATGTAAATATTTTTACCACAGGACCAGGAGTCCCTTATAGCTAATATATGAATTTGCGTTCGAACCTCATTTCTTACTCAAAATCATGCTAACCTATACCTATGGGACTCACAATGAGTCTAGTTTAAGATCTTTTCCGACTCTCTAAAAAATAAAAAAATGTTGCTGAGTGAACTTGTCTCTTTCACACTTGTAAATTGGATTTGAAAGGAAGTCTATTTGGTGTAAGTTTAACCATTTTTCAAACCAAGTAGACTAAAGTTACAAAAAAGGACATCTTTTGGAGTTAATTTGTAATTGCATCTCATTCTCTTGCTTTTAGTATTGAGCCTCTTGCCGGTTCTCATTTTTGCATTATAATCCAATCACCTCAACAAATTTCGTCATCAACCAAGCAAAGCCTTGTTTAGATCCTTTGCATCCTGACACCCTATACCCCAAGAGGAAACATTCCCCCAAGTGTCCATATCCTGCATGCACCTCCTTGAATTGAGCATAGGTATGTTCCAATGTTGGAACTAGTTGCTTACTCGTGACACTCGTTTCCTCATTTGTATCATATCATTCATTTGACTATGAAAAAACAAAACAATATGGGAGGGAAAATAATATTATCTCATGTTGTAGAAATCGTGTTTCCTTTGAACAAAACATAAACTTTTGATTCCACTTGTCATCAAAATTTTGGGTTTATCATGACCTTAGGAAGCTGAGCTCATTACATATAGTTTTCTCCCTCGACTGGTTACTCTTCTAGTCCCTATGGAGAGTTTGATTGGTGCTTCATACATCATGAAGTTTCATCATTAATTCTATGCTTCCATAGTCATACATATGTCTCATGCTCTTGTTCAAATGATGTCTATCAGCCTGTGTCAACCATTTTCCAAAACTCTTGAATTTGCATGTCGACCATATCCTCAGTGTATCTTATAATTACATGAAGTTGTAGTCCTACCGTGCACCCTGGTCCTACTTTCCTTATAGGTAGGTAACCTTGAACCTAGCAATCCACATTTCCTCATTCGTCACTGACTAAGGGGTTTCCTTTGTGTTCAACGACAAGAAATCTATTCACACATTGGGATTTGTGCATTTTCTTTGATTCTATTAGCCTTATTGGTGGTTTCCTCGCCTTTGTCATCAATTTCCTTATTGGATGCTACTAAGAGGATCTTTTTCATCCACTACTTACATCTGGTGCATGCGAAAGAGGCACAAGGTCATTGGTTCCTAAACATTTTCTTCATCCAAGTTCCTCCAAATAATCAAGATACTTCTTTGTACCTCATGTTGATTGATGAGAGATGACTTAATTCTATCCTTTCAGTAGGTCTTCTTCCATCAAATTCATCTCATCACTAGTAAATTTGGGTCATTTTGCGATGAATCTTTCAATGCTCTTGGGACTTTATGTTGTGGATATTTCGATGAATCTTGGGTATCCAAAATGTCACTTCACGTGGCATGACAAGTTCGATGAACTTGAGAAAACGTCGCAAGAGCCACAAACCAAGGAATTTGTCGCAAGCGAGATGACCAACGGTGGTCATCACAATAAATATGACCAACAATGGTCGTCGTAATAAAGATGACCAACAATGGTCATCACAAGAATGAAAAAATAGGGATGTCGTCGCAAGAGAGACGAATTAGGGATATCTTCGTAAGAGAGATGAAGTATCTCTATCATTGCAAGAGAGACGATACCCTATTTGGTCGGTCATGCGATGAATAATATATATTCTTGTGACGAATTATCTATACTATCGATGGAAAAGGTTCATCGATAGTATATATAATTCGTCACAATAATCTATACTATTTGTCTCTCTTGTGAGAAAGGATCAATAGATCGTCGTAGCATTTCGTCGCTATTGCGACGACATATATTTATTTAAAAAAATAATAATAATTGATGTCCTTGAACCCTAGTTATTTATCTTGTAACACAGTGGAAGAACCATGAGTGACGTTTGAGATTTGTTTCAAAAGTCCCCTCCCGGTGTCACCAAACCTCAAACGTTTAATGCTAATTATAAATATTTGTATAAAATATAATACAAAACAGAGGAGGATTCATTGGGAAATGGGTTTGGATGGGAAATATACTCAATCTATCTTAAAAAACATCCCATTATACCCTTTCAATTCAAATACATCCAAGTCATAAAACAACAATGGCTCAAAATAAAGGATGTCTTATTTTTTTCCTTATCATATTACGTTCGGTGGAAGATACACTTAAGCAAATAGAACAAGTCAAATTTGATGGCACATAAATTGTTGATGTCGGAATCGATTTTTTAAATAACTTCAATCTAAAGTCTGATTTAGTAATTCTGCTAAAATAAAGACCATTACCCATCCCCATTACTTATAAGACAAATTGGGTGGGAGGTGAGTAAGAAGGTGATGAAGCAACACATATTGATGTAATTTATCTGGCTATGGAGTTGGATGTCGACTATGTTGATGTGGAGCTCTAGGTGGAAACTGTTTTCATAAAAATCATGCATGACATGAAATCAAGAATTTGTGATCATAGTTTCAAATAATAATTTGAACTTACTTCATAAATTAAACAACTTGGTCACATTGTTGCACGATTAAAATCCATAGGAACCAGCATTGTAAAATTTACAAAAAATTCCACTAATGTTACCAATGTGGCTTGGAGTTTTAAAATGTTTCCTCACTCTCAAGTTTCCATTATTGCATCAATGATTTCTACTAGAGGGACAATTAGTTGGATTCTTTGCTCAAAGTTTGGTGTATATATTACATCTGGCTCATTGGGAGTAGGGAAGTAATCAACTTCAGGTCAACTAGTATTGACGAATCTAATAACCAAATACAAGATAAAGAAATTGGGTAGAGATACTAAGGTTTTCGGAATCATAGGAAATCCAATAGGTCATAGAAAAGGACCAATTTTGAAGAATCATGCATTAAGAGATATAGGACCATTTTTCCCCATATATCTATTACAAACTAATGATATTATGAAATGGAACTTCATTTTTTCTTTTAGTTGGAAAGTACAAAGTTACTATCATGAAGAAAAATATTTTTCTCCTAGAAACACCAAGATCTTTAGTTTTAAGTACCTTTCTAAGCCTCTATTGGCATAAAGGGGCTATATTTCATCTCCCACATTGTAAGAACTATTAATGAAACTTTTAATCCATCTATTGTATCAATTTCTCCCAAATTGTCATCCATGTTTATGCTAATGTTTCTATAATAGCTCTCACGTGAAAGAAAGGGTGAATTTTTGGGAGCACCCACTATATTTGTTTTGGGTTACTTGCTCATCTCTTTTCTTAAGAACATAACAATTGGTATTGAGTAAAATGTGGGAGTATGCTACATGGGTCCATAAGGAAACAACACAGTGGTGATCCAAATACAACAATTATATTCATGATATGGAAAGATAAAACTTCTATGTTCAATGCCTGTTATCTATGCATTGAAATCCATAATGCTAATATTATATTCATTTGTTTTTCTCGAAGAGATGTCCTATCATTTGAAGTGCAAATGACACATTCAAGTTATGGTCATTTTTATGTGCAACCAATGGTTATAATCTAGTTATAAAATTCTACTTGCTATGGATTCATGCCATATATTATGTGGGCCTTTGAGGACTACACTAAACATTTTTACATTAGAACAAAGTCCAATGGCCTTCAAACAAACATTCGTGCTTGATTTTTTTCCATTTCTATATATATCCATTGTTAGATTTTGCAAATATGTGCTACAATGGTTTGAACAAATGGTAGGGAAAGCTTGTTTTCACTTGTGGAATTGTTGTTCCACTTATGTTTCTTGCGGTTTCCACTAAGAGTTTCACTTTCTAAGACACCATATGGGTGTTGAATGAGATGACTATGAATATTTGACATTCTTACTAAAGATCATGCTAAGGTGATGTAGTAAAAAATAATAACTCTCTAAAATTTAATCCAAGTGAGACATTAGATTCATCATGAACAATAGATATTATATGTAAATAATCACCAAGAACACCGAAAAATTCTAAAGGCCTTCACCTTGATTTACTAAACTAGACTTCTTTTCAAGTCCCAAGTTATAAAAATAAAATAAAAAATGGAGGTCTCTCTCTCTTTCAAGTTATGAAAATCATGTGATACTAGCATTAATTAATCTTTGTAGAGAGGGTGCATATTCAAGAAGATGAGATTTTGTTTATCTGCTAAATATTGCCAATGCTTTAGAATACCAATGTCTTTATGTCAAAATGAATTTTTAACTCCTTGGATCAATGATTATTGTTGACATTTGGGTTTATATAGATAGTCTAATATTGGATAGAATCTTAAAAGAGATGGGTGTTTTAAATCATTTGGTTCACATGCAATTGGAGGAAGAAAAACTGAATTAGTGAAGAAGTTAGGTGGGAGGAAGATTACAATGTTTGGACAAGATGGTGTCCAAAGGCTACAATCCTAATGTTGTAACATTTACTACATTAATGGATGTTCTTTGCAAGAATTAATAAGCATTGAGGAGGCCAGTAGGGTTCTTGATAAGGTGGTTAATCATGAATGTTCTTCAGACTTTGTCACTTAAAAACATTATTATTCATTCTCTTCATAATGCAAGGAAGTTACTATAAGAATTTCAACTTTTGATTAGATATCAAAGAGAATTTGTACTCCTGATATGACCCAATAGACATATATTTATTTAAAAAATAATAATAATTGAGATAGCTTGTTCCCCTTCTAAAGGAGATAGTTTAAGGGGTTGATCATTCAATAGAAGGTTATATCTCTTACTCTAATCGCATCTTTGATGTCTTATGTGGGTGCAAGAATTTTATGGATGTGTTGTTGTGTCTTTGTGTCTTTGTTGAGCATTTCATATGGTTGTTATATATATATATATATATCAGATCTATCCTTGACTGATAACACTTGTTGTTTGGTGGTTTTTTCACATCTTATTTATCCATTTTCAAGTTCTATTTGTTTCCTAGATTCCATAGACCAAGCACAAGGCACCATGTCTTGCTTGGCTTCTCATGTTATATCTTAAAATTAAAAGAGATTACCATTTTTCAGATATGGTTCCCACAAAACAAGAACTGGCATCCCAGGAGAATTCTTGAGCCCACATATCAAGTTTGACTAGGTCAACCTTAATCACACCTTTTAATACAATAAAAGTATAAAGAATATGACTCTAGCCATAATTACAATTAGTAATAATGAGACACGAGACATGGCTACATGTAGAGATAATATTGTAATAAATCCAATAGTGTTAGACTACCCCACTATTAGGGAATTCATGAGCTATGAATAATCATTTGATGGGATGTTTATCATGTCAGACAGACTAAGAAGAAGAAGAGAGTGAAGTTGATATTGAGGTAGAATTTAAATATGCTTTCACTCAACCAAATGATTGAAAATTTAAGGTCATTGTAAATGTATGAAAAATTATTTTATGGTCATTGTTTGTATTCTACTAACTTTGTACATAAGGTTGCAGATTGCAGGGATTATGGAAGAAATGTTTAAGAAAGAAATTCGTGTGTGGCCCCACATAGCATTGAATGTTGCAAATGTCATAACTATGGACATTATAGCTCGTGATTGTAGAAGCATGATCGATACTTCCATGAAAGAGAACTTGGATATCATATATAAGAAAGTATGAAAAAAAACCAGGAAGAACATGTGAATAAAGACCAGGTCCGAGATATCGTAGGATTGAAAATAATACGAGATGAATACAAATATACAAAGAAAAAGAAAGATGTTAGATACATAAAGGTTTGGAGAAGAAATGAAAGAAAATAAGAGAAAGTAAATAAGGAACAAGTTCAAGATATTGTACTTTCAGGAATTATAGAGTGAGATCAATCCAGAGGCAGAAAGGGAAAATTCAAAGTTCAGAGGGATGACGAGTCTACAAATGAAGAGGAAGATGAATTTGCATCAGAGCGGGTATTTTTCTGAGCCATCGAGCTTGGATACTCCCAGTAATATGAATATTAGCTAGGGGGCGTCTATGCAGTAGCTGATACATATCAAAGAACCATATTTCAAGTATATTACTGAGTTCGAGTAGACAGACTCAGAGAAGTCAATTAGCATAAGTACAATTTGACAGATTGATTAGTTGGAAAATTACACATGCAAAAGTCTATTTAGATAGAGATATCTTCAACATAACTTGTTTCATATATGCAAAGTTTGGTTTACATATTGAGAAGACCAGTGGACACAGTTGAAATTTGATGATCAATTGCAAGAGTGAAGACTTCATGATAGTACAGTGACAGATGGGTCGACAATGTGGAAAGTTGAGTAGAAAAGTATTGGATAATATGGACATAGATGGATTAATAGATTTGGATAAACATATGACAACAGATGAGAGAATGGATTCATATATTGGTTCAGAGACTGGTTTAAAAATTGATTCATAGATTGGTTCAGAGAATGTTGGATGATGAATTGAATGCTTAATCTTGAATGGTTTTTATATATTTCCATTGATTACATGAGGAAGAACCAATTGGAAATAAATCCAAAAGGTTGCAGGTACATAAAGACATATATTTATCTACACAACAATGTGTAGAGAAGTCATCAAAGAGAGAGAGATTCGAAAAGGAATATTAGTAGCATATAGACAGGGAGACACACCCATAGGGGGAGCTATTCTTTTAACCAGGATTAGTTAGAGAAGTTATAATGTTAGATCGACAGGGGGAATGAATCCTTTGTCAAAGGGAGAGAGAGAGTAATTAGAGGCATGAATAAGGGGGGATCATCCCTAAGGACAATTTATACAAGGGGAGAAGCCAAAAGGGTAGTGCAGATAGGGGGATCTGTCCCAAGGAGAGTTCAGTAAGGGGGAGAAACCCCAAGGAGAGATACACTTTACCATTGATTTAAAATGGGGAGAGATAAAAACATTGATGAGGAGCGATGATCACAGGGAGCATGAACGTGAGTATTGTCATCACTAAGTGTTTGCATCAATGTTGGTGTTTCCATCCATGCCAAAGGGGGAGATTGTTGGACAATTGGTTTATATTGATGGATAGTTAGTTTGGATAGGTGGTTTTAATTGATTTCAACCATTGGAGACTGATATTTTAGATTTATGTCAACCCTTAGAGACTAATGTCAACCCTTGAGTATGTCACGTAGAACATTTCAGTAATGCCAGAGGTTTGGTTATGGAACCCAAGTTTGTTTGAGGAATTATGACATGAATAGCAATGTATATGTAGGTAAGACTATCATGGATGGATAATACATGTTGTGCATTTCTGACTGTATGTGGTACGTCACATAACTCCTCACGGTTAGGGATTTATGGATTTGTGAAGTTGGAGAGCCCTTTTGAGTTATCTAGAAGCCCCTAGAAGGTCAAAGAAGTCAATTATTCTAGAAGCTCTTAGAAGAAGTTTACTAGTCAAATTGGTTGTAACTAGGAGTTAATCATGGGTAAATTTATTTCAATAAGAAATTAATTAAAAAATAAATTGGTTACAACAAGAAGTTAGTTGAGGTTAAAGACGATATGATTTGACTAATTAAAGAAAGTGGGTTGGCCCTAGAAGATGGAGAAAGGGGTAAAACAGTTACAAGGAAACTTCTAGAGGAAGGCACTTGGAAATTATAAGTAGGAAAGAAAGGGACCCTTATTTTCACCTATTGAACTTAGTTGAATATCTATATTCTGAAAGGTTATTTGTAGGTATAGTTAATAAATCTAAGGTTACACGAAGCTGAGGAAGTGAAGAAAGTTTGATGACAAAGTTTCAGAGATGTAGAGGGAAAGGGTTTTTGAAAAAACCTAATTACTGAGGTCCTTGCAAGTTATCCTATAGGTGTCTAGCAAGGCATCCTTCCGGGTCAACTAGTGTAAAACAAGTGAGGCACTAGTAAATTTTGGAAAAAGGCTAGTAACATACTACATAAGTTTTTCATGGTAATGACATCAGTGGTGTGATGTTCCAGGTCAATCACAGAGATACAGGTATGATTGTGTGTGTGTTTTGAAGGGTGTATGCTGATGATATATGGTTTAGATTTGGAGTATATGCTTGAGGCATACCTTGGATGCATGGTACAAACCCTAGTGTGTGGATTGAGTCATTTCTGTTAGGATATATTGTTGGTTATGCTAAGTACTTTATTAGTGATGTTATGGTACTTTTTTTATGAGGCATATCATGGGTGATGTGATACTAGTTAAAGGAATATTCTTGATCAATTAAGGCACATTCTTGGTGCATGTTTAGAGGCACTATTAGATGTATAGTAATTACTATAGTGAATGGTTTTGAGGTATATCTATTGAAGTATATTGTTGGTGTGTGTCTAAGTTTTATTGGTATATCTTATGGTACATTGTGAGAGTTTTTTATTAGTGGTCTTGGTATATGATTGGTACACACTTAAGGCTACACACAAGTGAGGTTTGGTGCATGGTTTCATGTGAGGGTTTATGGTATTTGACCTATGGATATTGTGATGTATTTCTAGAGGACTCGTGATGGTTATATTGGTACATGTCTTTGGTATATTGTTGAGTTACATGTTGGAACATATAGTTAATTCGTTGGCACATACATGAGGTGTATGATATGGTGATGTTGGTACATCTTGATGAGTCATAGTTTGATCTATAGTTGATGCATGATTGGTACATACTTGGGACATTATTAAAGGCACTTTCTAGTAGTATTGTTGGCACATGGTTTATAGATGATGTGGCATATATGTATTGGTATACTTTTAGAAGCACATATTGATTGTGGTACATCTTGTTGATTTTTGTGCGTAGTCTTGGTTGATGCACATCTTTGTGATATTATGCATATGGGTGAGATTTATCTTGGTGTTTAATCTTGGTGAGTAGATCTGATTTGGTTGATGAGATTGATCAAACAGGTTGTTGTGACAGGTTTTTTGGATAGGTTGTTGTGACATATTATTTGTACATGTTTGGTGCATGGTTGATACATTGGTTGATGGTATAGGTTGATGTATGGTTGATGCATGGTATAGTTTGTTGTGACAGTGTAGGTTCGATAGGTTGACAGGCTGGAGGTCGAAAGTGGCAGTATCGGTTATTTGACACTTATATTTCAAGGTGGTTGGACGGGGAAAGGAAAGGGTGTTGTAGCTTGCTTCTGGTTGGTGTTGTAGAATCAAGGATCTCAAGATTCCTTCAGGTTGGATACTGAGAACTAGGTGGTTGTAGCCACCTTCCAGTTGTAGCCGAAGAACCTAGGGTGGTGTAGCCTCCTTTTGGTTGGAGCTAGAGAATTTAGGGAGTTGTATCTTCCTTCAGGTTGGAGCCTAAGAAACTAGGGGGTTGGAGCCTCCTTCGAGCTGGAGCTGGAGAATTGGAAGTTGGTGCTTCTTTGAATGTAATTATTTGACATATAAGAAAATCATTCTATGGTTTTCTCCCGCATTGGGTTTCCATATAAATATTGGTGTATTATGTATTGTGTGGATTTTTTTATTATTATTTATTATGCACTGATGGATGTTAATGTTTATGATACAACAATATATTGATTATGAACTAAAGAACATGGTTGAATAAATTAAAGGAATATAAACTGTTATTAAAAGTGGTATAATTTCTCATTACTGATTCACCCCCCCCCACTCACTAATCCAACACAATGCACCACCTATAAATCTACCATCCAATGGAAAGTACCCACATCCAATGGCAACAGTTCTGGATGGTGTAAGTAGTGATGCATATATGTTGGGGAATATTTCTAGCCTAAATTTTATGGACCATGATATTACAAATGGACAAAAATTTCTTGAGTTGGACAGGGAGAAATATTTTCACATGAGGAGCGTCCCAGAAATAGGAGCAATCCAACTTGAGCCCTAGTAGTGGGTGTTAGGGTTTCAACATGCATGGATATTGAACCTCTTGGAACTTCTGCATTTTGGGCAGAGTAAAAAAATTAATGCATGCATGAAGGTATTGTTACGTTGTTTTCATGGGGGGACACTCTGGTTGTACCCCCCAGTATCGATCGATAATGCGTTGATTGCATGAATAAAAAGAGTTCCAATGGTTGGCAAGGACTTGACCATTCTATTTAACAAATTAGGAGAGAGATCCCTCTCATATTTATTGAAAGATAAATTTGAGACATTTATAGGAAAGAGGGGTCTAGCTGTTAAGAGAATCAACGATAAAATATGAGGTTTGGGACATAGGTATTGTCGTACAAGCTACTGTGAAAATGTCACAAATATGAAGTACTAGCTCCAGTCATTGCAACCCTAGAGAAATGTATGGAATGAGTTCATATGAAATGGGATACCTTTTTAGTCAACCATTTTTCACAGGATTGCAGAGAGGCCCAAGAAAAGGGCATGGAATTCCATTATGTGTGGTTGTTGATATTGATTGTGTTGGTCGGGTAGAAAGAACCAGGGTATTACTAGAAAATGTGCACATCAAGTAGCAGTAATATGGCCGTGAGGTATGCCAATTTATGGCACACAATAATAAAAAGAAGGCAAAATGACAGTAACGCCACATTTGTTGTGTACTTGCAAAATATCACATATATAGCTGGGCACACATCATGAATATCGACCGAAACAGTAGCACCATACAAATATATTGCATGGTTTAGAGAAGGTATGCACCATATGTACGTGTAGGCTAGGAAGGATCTAGTGCACAAATGGTTTCCAACTAGTTAACGGTTGAAAATAGAGGATGTGAGCTTGATAGTCAATGAATAGGAGGAAGACTAGAAAATCCCAGTTGAGAAAATAGGGCACTGAGTCGAGGGAGAAGAGAATGAAAAAATAGATGAGGATCCTGATGATGTGCTGAACAATGGAATAGGATATTATCATGGGCCATCCACAACAATGATGCGACAACGAAGCCTAGAAGTAGGGATAAAAAGGAAGGATACAGGAACAACACTCGTAGGGGGGGGACACAAGAAGGAAAAAGCACAAAGACAGACCCCATTTTATATATTAACTAATGATGATATGGACATAATTGGCTACCAGATACGGGATACCAAAGAGGAAATATGGGAGGAGGCAACAAGAAAGCAAGAAGAGAAACAAAAGAATGTGTAGGATCAACTAATATCACTCCAACAGATGTTGGAAGTAGCCAACATCACGAAAGAGTAGAGGACCGGGGAAGGAACATCCATGGTGCCAAGGAGAGAACTAGAAAACATGAAGCCAACCCTAGCATAGTTAATAATAGGGCATAGAGCCTTACATATTGAGGCAGATGCGCTGTATTTTCCAATGGGAGAATTACATGAGCAAATAAATGCATTGGGATATATTAATATTGTTGTATCAAATATGCCCATGCAAAGACTACATGAATTGCACTAAAGACTATTGCAAGAAATTAAGAACAAAGGAGAGGAAGCAAACAAAGAATTGGAAAGAATAAGGGATGAAAGAGTCCAATTACAGGAACAATTTGACATGAAATTTCCACAAAATAGGGAAGTTGAAGGTTGAGTAGAAGAAGTTCTGAAGAATAAAGATGAGGTTGAAGAGAAGGACAAGAAAGCATTACAGGAGAAAGATGAATTTGAATCCATTATGAAAAAAACAAAAGAAACAATCCAGAATCTATGTAAGGAAATTCCAGAAGTGCCCATTGTAGTAGAATATACTATGGAGGACAAAGTGTTGAAAATTGTAGATGTCATTAAAGGCTTCAGTGAGAAGATTGAGGACTTGAAATTGTGGAGCATGTCAGGAACACTACTAGATGTGCATGAAGATAGGGAGAGGATGGAAATGACAACAATTTCCAACATTAAGAAAGTAGAAGTAGAATGCGCAAAACTCTATGAGGAGAGTGCACAGGTGTGGAAAAAATTAATATAAGACCTAGAGATGAAGACCATAGAGGACAAGCTAAGAGAAGAACAATAATAGGTGCACCATGAAGAAGAAAAGGCAACTACACATCCACTAGTGGATCATATGCCAGCCATTTTGTCTCAGCGAGGGCATATGTATAAGTGAATAGAATGAGGGATCAAAAAACAATACTTCAACAAAGACTGGGACCAATGCAGGAAGAAGTAGTGAGGGTAATTGGAGAGTTGGCCACTATGCAGGGTAAGGTCAAGCAATCAATGATTGAAGAATATGACAAAATTATAGACTTGATTGTGCAAGGGACAAAAGAGATAGCATCAATAGAGTCCATGATCATCAAAGAAGTTGAGGTAGCCAAGGCTACCTCTCAAAAATTAATTTCGGCATGTAAGATAAGATGATAGGAATGAGTGGCTTGAGACGAGCCACAAGTGAGTGTTGGGGGCATGTTGGAAATGAAATTTTGGAAACAGTTATATAGTTTTGGGAAAAAACACAAGTATAGGAAAAGTGCATA
Organism: Picea sitchensis; assembly: GCA_010110895.2. Lineage (NCBI taxonomy): Eukaryota > Viridiplantae > Streptophyta > Pinopsida > Pinales > Pinaceae > Picea > Picea sitchensis. Next base: position 55,370 of record SNQJ01S0088864.1, on the reverse strand, counting down.
GAATAAGAAGGAAAGACAGGGAGCGTGCAACTAAGGCACATCCAAGAGTAAAAAATACTAGAGGAAAGTGTGCAGGAGGAAGACAATGCACATACAAAAGAATACATCCGACATTGGATAAAGAAAGAGAGTGAGAGAATAAAGAGTGGCAGAAGGATGATAGCTGGACATTCCATAAATAGAATAAAAACAAAAAAGCAACATGTATATTAACAAGAAAAAGAAAGCAACGAAACAACAAGTTAACTGAATTGGTCATGCATTGTAATGGGGTATTTTTGGGATGAACAGATTAGGGTTTTATCCCTAGATGGTTGTATAAATATGTAACAAGTTGGGAGATTAGGGGTTCAATGTAGGGATATAGTCTGTGATATGTATTCAGGGGTTCCTCACTATTCCATGAAGGATGGGGTTCTCGATGTAGTTGGTTCTTGAATGTAACTGTCTATGATGAGAAGAATCAATCAAGGAATTCAAAAGAGATGATATTGAATCTTGTGTTGTATGTATTTTATATGTTTTTATTATGGATTATGGATGGTTTCATAGTATATTAGTTTTATCTCCCATTAAATCTTTGCGTAGTGACAATAATTGTTATAAAAAGTAATTATATATGACTCTAGAATATACTGATTATAGGAATCTGAATCATAAGTAAGTTAATATTGAATAACAACCAAGTTACGTGCACTAAAAAAGTAATAAAGAATGAATCGAATGATTTACTAACATTCCCTCAATACTGCAGAAGCGTAGTTCTTGCAGTCCCAACAGATACCTTGAGTGAGACTTCATATGTGCAAGAAGGTGATTGTGAAAGGGACGGTGTCTGGTGGTATTTTTTGGTAAAATATAACTTGAACCTAGGGTCTTACAACCTACGCACAACACCAATAAAGGAAAAAGTTTTCTTCAAATTCTACACCTTCTACTTGAGTATACCCTTTGCATACCAGTCTGGCCTTATTCCTAACTATCTCTCCATCTTCATTCAACTTGTTTTTGTATACCCATTTAGTTCCAATTACATTATTTTCATTGGGTCTTGGTACTAGATCCCAAGTATTGTTTTTCTCTATTTGGTCTAGTTCTTCATTCATGGCTTTGACCCAATGGTCATCATGACTTGTTTGCAAAATATTTTTTGGTTCACTCATGCAAAACATTGCAAAATTTGCAGAACTAGATGTATCTGTTAGTTTTCTTCTAGTTTGTACACTTGCTTCCTTGTTTCCAAGAATATGACTCTCTGGATGATGTTTTTGAACATACCTTGATGGGGTCTTTGGCTGTTATTTTTCCGTTCTCTCCTCTTCTTCTGAATCCTCTTGGTCTTGTTGCTCATCCATTACATCGTCTTGTAATTCATTATTGATTGATTCATCATATTGATCATTATGGTGTTGATGTCTTACTAGATGAAGTGATCTCTCATGTACTTGTACATCTATGATATCAATTATTTTATGGAGCCTTTTGTTGTAGAACTTGTATCCTTTAATTCTAGAGGAGTATCCTAACAAGATTCCTTCATCATCTCTAGAATAAAACTTACCTAAGTTGTCTTCATTTCTTTTAATGTAGCATTTTCTTCCAAAAATTTGAAGTTCTTTATTGATGTTGGTCTGCCATGCCATAGTTGATACGGGGTTGTATTTATTTTTACTCTGATGTGTGATTTATTGAGAATGTTAACAACAGTTTAAAAAGATTCTCCCAAAATGTTTTTGGGTACTTCTGATTCATCAAGCATGTCCCTAGCCATTTCTTGAACTGTCATGTTCATCCTTTCTACAAGTCCATTTTTCTAAGGGGTTCCTGCAATGGAAAATTGTCTCTTTATTGCATGTTTTTCACAGTAACCGTTGAATTCATCATATTTGAATTCTCCTCCTCTGTCTGATCTTAGGAATTTTATTTTTAATTCCATTTCATTTGGTACCTGTTATTTGAATATTTTAAATTTTTTAGAAGCCTCGAATTTATGCTTCAACAATCCAACCCAAGTTATCCTGGTATAGTCATCAATAAAAAAAATGAAATATTTTTCACCTTGAGGTGATTGTGTACTAGTAGTGCCATAGATATCTGTATGAGTCATCTCAAGAGGTTGAGTAGTAGATTGCTATTTTTCCTTGAATTGAACTCTTGACTGCTTTCCAAACTGATATGACTTGTAGACAATATTATTAGGTTTGAAAATTTTAGGCATATGTCTCAAAACATATTTTCTTCCTAGTTTAACAAGTTGATTAAAACTAATATGACCTATTATTTTGTGCCAAAGACAACTCTCATCAGTTTTACCAATGCAACATTTTTCCTTTCCTTCTTCTAGAACATTCACATTCCTTGAAGTTATGACTAGCTTTACAACAGTCTTCCATGTATTCACATCCATTACCTTATAGCATTTTGAATGAAAGAGAACATTCTGTCCTTGTTTAAACACTTGACTTACAATCAACAAGTTATTTTTTAGACCATATACATACAACACATTTTCTTCTTTGGTATTTCCCTTCTTATCTTCATCTAGTACAATAGTTCATTTTCCTTCTAATTCTAGCTGGAGAATTGTTTCCAAAAGTAAAGTTACCACCATTTTATTCAGTTAGGAATTCAAATGTACTCTTGTCTCTTTTCATGTGCTTGGAGCAGCCACGATCAATATACCATTGATTTTATTAATTTTTGGCATATAGAGCCAGTCCACAATTTTATTTGTTTCTACTTTTGCTCCTCCAAACCTTGGTAAAATATTCGTGTATGTCTTGCGTATAAATGGGCAACATCTTATGCTGAAAGAGAATCATCATCATCATTAATGAAGCTTGGTGGAAGATGAATCAACATCCATCATAGCACACTTTAAACTCGTTTGGATCCCAAGGAGAGCACGTCAATTTAATTTTGAGGTTGTTGTAATTAAAGATTGTAAATGTGTTGAACCTGCACTTAATAGATCTAGCTAGAAACTACTACAGACATTTTCATAGAGAATTTGAGAAAGAAGAAGAAGGAGAGAAAGAATATGGAAGAATTCTCATTAACCGTAATGAATGATGAATAATTTACACATGATATACTCCGTATAACTCAATGAATGCGCACTGGAGGAGAACCAATGCGCGATAGTGGCAGTATAGAGTGATCTGGACACACACCAACAGTTACGGGAGTGAACTGCCACCTAGTCTAGTCTCTCAGGAAGTTACGAGAGTGAACTGCCACCTAGTTGAGTTAACTAGTAAACCAGTCTTCAGTTAATTTATTGAATAGAGTGTAGTGAGGAGTAGATCAAGGAATTATGGGTAATGCGAAAGTCTGGTGATGATCATGTTATAACCCTATAATTCATAGGATCATCTGGTGACTGGAAAATTTTCACTCTGGATGTATTTTGGCTTGCAAATAATATTTCATTTCCACAAATTATTTTCAAGGAAAGGAAAAGAAAAGAAAATTCATGATTTTTGACGTTGAGTGGTGTTTCCTAACCCCATGGTGACAAAAGCAAGGGAAGCAGTGCACAAAACCCACAAAAACCACTAAACCTAAGTTTTTGCTGCATTCACCCATGGAGAATAAAGAACACGCTTAGATCGATGGTCAATATAGCGACACGTAGATCAACTGTTGACAGTGTATTCCAGACCCCCTCGACCATTCTGCTTTTAAAAGTTTGGGGGGGGGGGTATGAAATGGTGATTAACAAGTGCGCACAGATCTACGATCATCCTAACAACACGCAGATGGATGGTATACAAGCGATTCCGGACCCGCTTGATCGTTCTGCCTTTAACGATGGGTGGGGGTCTGGAATGAGGCGGTTTTTCCGGTGGGCCCTATCCCAACATGTCATCAATCCATTGCATCAGACCTCCTTCGCTCCTTACCACCCTTCCAACTTACGGCCATATCGGCAATACCATACAACCCCTGCCTCGTGACATCATCCTCCATTATTCCGGCACCCATCCATGCATAAACCAAACTTAGGATAAACAAAAAGAACAATAAATTAATAAGGTTGATAGTTAGTAAATAGGTTAATAAATTTAGTGTAATTAGACCAATAAGCTAAGTTAGTTTTGTTAGCAGTTGATTAATTATTAATTAATTAATTAGCTAATAATTAAGTTAGTGTTTAGGTTAATTTAGGTTAGTGTTAAACATTAAAATAAAATTAATTAATATAAAACCCATTTAATAAAACACAAAAAAATATAAAACAATTAAAATAAAAACATATATTAAATAAAACAATTAAAAAATATAACACAAATAATTAAAACAAAATATAAATAAAATATAAAAATAAAAACATATAATAAAACATAAAAACATAAAACAAAACAAAAAGATATAATAAAACATGTAAACAAAAAACAAAAATTAAAAAAAAAAAAAAAAACTAAAACTTAATACTATCCTAAGTTCCCTACCCACTCTCCCATGCATTTCGGACCCCCCTCACGTCCCATCACCTCAGGGGGTCGGATAAGTTTTTTCTTAAAAAACACTCCTAGAAAGGTGTCAGCTCCACATGCCATAAGGAAAAATAAGGAAAATTTTGAAAACCCGAGAGAGGTTTTTATCCATAACGAGATGAAAAACAAAAACCTCTCTCTGTTGTTTCACAAGTGCCAGCATATGGGAGAATCAAACCTATCTTTCAGCCTCATTTTTCATATTTCTGGTTCTTTTTGTTTCAGCCCTGATTTTGTGGGAGATGTTTTGGTGAGCTGGAGGCGAATTTGGCGAAACCAAAAGAGGTTTGTGTCCAAAACATACTCATATACAATAAAATCATTCATATTTTTCCCAGGTTTCATAATTAAAGAGAAAAAATGTCTGAGCGGACCTCCTTTTTGCAGAAATTCGACCCGTCTTTCATGGCGGATAGTTCAGGATTTTTGGGGATTTGTTTCTATTTTTGGCCAAGCCGGTTGAATTTGAAATCTTGAGCCTGGGGAGAGTAGTTTACATATATTGTAATAATAAAAATGCACAATGGTTAATGATTGAGCTCTGGATTCATGCCCCACATGGGATACATTGTAATTTTCTAGATGACTTTCCAGAAATAAAAATTGTATCTGCAGGATTCTTGTGTTAGACTCCCTGGTGATGTTTTTATCTGAGTAAATATTTTCTTTTTCTATTAATCCATTCATTTTTTTCCCTGATCTAATCATTGAAAGAAATCTTAAGAACATAACTTGTTTTTTTCATTCTGTTTCTAGTCTTTTAATGATTTGCATATTTTTGTCTGAAGTTGAGCATAGGAATTCTTAGTTGCTCCTATGTTGATGGATTTTCACATATTTTCCTCTCCTCCACTTGCATTTAATTCAATTTTATCCAACAATCTTGTTATCCTACCCTGTGGAGACAATATTTTGTCCCGAGATAGGTCCATTTTCAGAAAGGTAGACCCATGGCCCAATGAAAATTCAAGTTTTCAATCTCCCAAACATACCAAAATCCATAAACAAACCCATGTTTTGCATAAATAGACTAATATATTATTTCCAGCAAAGATATATCATATAGAGATATCCCTCTTTGAGTCTTGGAGGATAGATCAAGACTCAAAAGTGGTTTGATGTTGCCTCTGTGTTGCCTCCCACAACCTTGGAAAATTATATAGGTCTTCTAACGAGAATGAGTGACTCTCTTGGGGAATCTCCCTAGTAGTAGTACATTTCAAAGCTCCATATCTGATCGCTGATGGTGGACAGTGAACAGAAACAAGAAGGTTGAGATCATTCACCTAGAAACTCCAAGAAAATCAATCAGCTCAGACTTGATGCCGGCTCAAGGACTCCATTGGAGGGAAGAACACAGTATGACCAGAAGGCAGAAAGATTAAATACTTTCGAGCTCAAATTGCGTTAAAGACATCTTTGGTTTTATTTGCAATTATGTTCTATCTTATTCTAAACTTGAACAAAAGTACATTGTTGAAGATTTCATTGACCACCTACTAATTGATGAGCCTCAAGAGACGAAGCCCCAAATTGTAGATCATCATTGACCACCTACTAATTGATGAGCCTCAAGAGACCAAGCCCCAAATTGTAGATCATGTGCATACTGATGCACCTGTAGAAATCCTAGTGAGACATAAGATTCATGATTTATCGCCTACTCTTGCTAAACCTCTGGATGGTTGTAAGCCTCTTTATTCACCTCCTATACCTGCAAAAATCCCAGACAGATACAAGCCTCTAAATTTTCCTCCTTTTCTCCATTACCTCCCTGTCAATTACATCAATAATTTGCCCAGGTTTGATGGAGAAAATGTGAAGATCACCCCTGAAAAACATATTCAAAATATTGAGGATTTTCTTGATCTGTTTGAGGTATAATATGATGATGTCTGCATCAGAATTGTTTCCCTATCATTGCAAGGTAAAGTCAAGAATTGGTTTAAGAATCTTCCAGATGCAAGCATTAGCAGTTTCCATCAGTTTGAAATAAAAATTTCCTAGATCGATGGGTGATCATGAGAAATGTCTTTCTCATCCTAGAAGAATATGACCATTTGAAAATACAACCATGGGAGACAGTACCTTAGTTTTCAACAATGTTCAATAAGATATATCATGCAATTGTTTCTGATATAAGACCACCCCCAGGATCGGCTCACTTGCATTTCCCATATGCCTTTGATCCTGAGATGGCATTCCAATTAAGAGAAAGTAACACTGCAACTCTCGAAGAAATGCAGAACATTGCAGTTGATGTGGAGGCCGACTTGCTGATCAAAATGTCAAAGCTAAAGAACAAAGAAAAGGAGAAGCTGAAATCTTCAGAGGCTAAATTGGACATTCTCGCTAGCACCATGGAAGAGATGATGCAGAAGATTAGTAGAAGAGAAAAACTTGATGTTCAAAGACATCATGTTCCATTGATTTCAGATAAATAAAAGGTCCTTGTTCCAAAACATTTTGCAACTCCCCCTTGGTACCTTGGTTTGGATAATTATTCTTTCATGTATTCAATTCACGACATGGTCAAAGATGAAACTCTATCTCAACTTGCAGAGGAAAAACCAGCTGATATGATTTGCATGTTTGATGAAATTCCTTACTTGGATAATCTACCCAAGGGTGATCAGTATCACGATGATCATGAGGCTGAAATAGAGGTGGACTGTTCAAAGCAAACAACAACATGTCGTTGGCAGGAAGAAGATCAGTTACAACTCAAATATGACAATCAACCTTTTCACAACAATCATGACAACGATGAGGAGAATGCAGAAAAATTCATAGTAACGGAAAAAAATTTACCCTTATGTTTCTCTTCGTTTCAATTTTTGAGAGGAATTGTAAGCAAGTTGTCAATAGTAGAGAGGGAGAATGTTCAGATCAACTAGGTAAAGATGTCATTGCTGATATGGAGGTTGTTATAAACCCAAAATTATAGCCCTTGACCTACTTTGATTTTCAAATTCCAGATGAAAGCTTAAAGCCTGAGACAAATTATGAGTTAACCCAAAATAACTTTGTACCCTTATGCTTTAATTCATTTCAGTTTTTGAAAAAGAATCTTGAGTATATGTTGAAGGATAAACACATAGAAATAAAAAACCCGTCATGTGAATCAATGAAGCAATCTTGTAAATCCTTTCAGGATCCCATAGCAACAATTTTAGATGATTATGTGGTTGAGTTTGATGATTACTGCTCAGAGAAACCAACACTATCTTCATGGGAAGAAGAAGTCCAATTACCACAAAGCCAAGATAACAATCAAACTCTTCATACTAATCAAGATTGCAAGGAGGAAAGTGCAGAAAATTTTCAAGAAAATGCAAACTGCCTGCCCCTGTGTTTTGCCTCACTCCTGAGGGAACATTTCAAGCAGGTTGTAAATAGAAAGGATGAGGAATGCTCTAATGCACCAAGTGAGGAGAAAATGGATGATATAGAAGTTATTGCAGATTCAGAAGTGCAACCCTTGTGTCTTTGTGCAGGCCAAAACTCGGATGAAAACACAAAGCTTGGGACAGGTAATGGGTTGATCCATTTTGATTCCCTGCCCTTATGTTCCAGTTCTTTTCATACTTTGAAAGAAAATCTTGGTCACATTTTGGTTGAGGATCATAGGGTAAGCCCTGAAATGATAGCAAAACAAATTCCACATTCATCTAAAATATTTTATGACCCTATAGCTAATATGTTGGATAGATTGTGTTTTCAAAGGTAGTTTTGATTTACCCCCAACGATTTCAAAAATTGTTATGATATGGATAGGATCAGACAGTCAGCTACAACGGTGTGTTCAACAGAAGCATCATTTGAAAACCCATCAGAAATGTTACAGCCATATCAGCCATTGCATGAGGATGGAAATAACATAGATACAGTTCCAAAGCATGTTACTCACTTGGCTTGAACTAAAAATGAAGGAACAGGTCAGTTCTACCTTGATCCTATAGTCACCTATATGGAGAAATTTTTCATTGCGGAGCCCCAATCTATCTCTAGCATTACTTTTGTTCTTTAGGATTATCGAGGTCTCTGTTGTAAAGATCAATCATGTTTTCAGTAGTGGCCATTATACTTTGCAGTTTTGAATCTATGGACAAAAGGTCAATTGTCTTTTTTACTATGCTAACAAGCAGTCAAGTAGTCCATTGGTCTCGGCAGCTACTTGATTGGCTTCATTGGAATTTTTGTATTATTTGATTTAGCATGATTTTCAATAGTATAGGGTAGGTAGGAGAATGCGAATAAGCTCAACATTCTAAGAATCTCTTTTTCAGTAGTGTTCATTTTGGTTTGGTTTTAGTTGAAAGATCAAAATAGGTACTAGTTGCAGAATAATTTTGGGATCAACCCAATGAACAAAGCACTAGTCTACATGGTCAGAGTTCAGTGGTTCTTGACACCTCCTRAAAGAGCTKCCATCCCTAGGTGGAGCCGCTGGTATAACCCTATAATTCATAGGATCATCTGGTGACTGGAAAATTTTCACTTTGGATGTATTTTGGCTTGCAAATAATATTTCTTTTCTGCAAATTATTTTCAAGGAAAGGAAAAGAAAAGAAAATTCACGATTTTTGACATTGAGTGGTGTTTCCTAACCCCATGGTGACAAAAGCAAGGGAAGCAATGCACAAAACCCACAAAAACCACTAAAACTATTTTTTTGCTGCATTCGCGCCTGGAGAATAAAGAATGCACTTAAATCGATGGTCGATCTAGCGATGCGTAGATTAACGACTGACAGTGGATTCTATACCCCCTCGACTGTTCTTCTTTTAATGTTTCGAGGGGGGTTCTGAAATGGTGATTAACAAGTGCGCACAGATCTACGTCATCTTG
>SNQJ01S0088864.1:30189-40700 GCA_010110895.2 Picea sitchensis | reverse complement strand
AGTAAGGCAGAATGGGAAAAACTTTCCCTGCAAGAGAAGTGGGATGAGGAAAAAGAACAGTTACAACAGAGCAAGGAACAATTGCTAGCAGATAAAATTGAAGTACAGGAAAGGGTTCACAAAGTCCTTCACTCTGTGATAGTCATAGAAGTGAAGATTGAAGAATGTGTCCCATAGCAGGTGGCACATCTTGAAGAAGTAATCCAACAACTTCAGCAACACATCGTAGATCTAGAACTTTGCACCGTGCCTGAGACTCCTCAAGAAATAAGAGATCTCAGGGAGGTAACTGCCCACAACGCAGTTGGCCGATTAAAAACCATTGCCTTGGAATGCAAGAAGCTGAGCACTAGAAGCACCTAGACTTATGAGAACCTCACAGAGAATCCAGAGTTGCAGGCATTGGAGGCACAACTCCAAGAAGCAAAGTAGCATGCAGATATGCTATAGGCGCAACTGAAGGCCTTGACCCCGGTCAAAAGAATGAAGAGATTTCCAGAACAACGCACAGCCCAACAACAGGTACACATGCTGTAAAGTAAAGTGATGGAAGTCTCACAACGAATTCAACCAATCCAAGAGTAGGCATGCCAACTGTTCACTGAAGTTGAAAGCCAGGGAGTCGAGCTTGAATAGGTTTTCATCACCATGGAACAATGCCTGGAAGGGCTAGTAAATGACGCAGTGGTCCAGGAGTTCACTAAGCAAGAGGTTGTCTCATTGTAGCAGGTCGAAGCAGCTCGAGCCAAGATCGAGACATTCGAGCCAGAATTGATCAGACCATAGTGAATTGGGACGAGTCACATGTGAGTGTTGGGGGCCTATTGTCCCTTAACCAAGTTTTGAGGAACACTTGGTCATAATTGATCATTTTTGGGACTTCGACACCCTGTCGAAGACAAAGCGCAAAGAGAAGAAGAAATTGCGGAAGCTAGGCCCCCTTTTGGGTCCTTTTTGGGTTTTTGGGAATATGTAATGGGAAAGGGATGTCAGCCCATGGGTTTACCCACGCTTAGGCCCTCTTTTGTAATGTATAAATAGAAGGGTAGGCAATGTAAGAAGTAGTAGATGTGATTGCTTAGTGCAATTGGTAGTGCATCTATGTGATGTTGAATAAGTGCTCTGTGCGAACTGTGTAAGGATTGCAAGGATAAGTGCAAGCTACTGTGAGGTTGCTATAGAAATCTAAGTGCTGTAACGCAAGGAAGAAGGATCTAGCGAGCTGCACAGATCTTCTATCCTATGCAAAGAAGGGTTTTGGAGGCTTTGTGCTTGTAACAGATTGAAGACGATAATAAATAAGAATATCTTGTGGATGTAGCCCAAGGGTGGGGTTAAACCATGCAAATCTGTGTGTTATGCTTTGTGCTTTGATTCAATGTGTTTATCTTTGCTTATGCTATGTGCTTTGATATATCCACTTATGCTCTATGCTTCTTACATATATATGATTGTTAGATATGATGTGTATGAGGATGCTTATTGTTGATCTTCTGGATCTGATCTGGGTTACTATGGTTAAGTGCTGAAATACTGTAGATTTGAGTGTACACTACGAAGCTCTATGTTGTCTACGAAGTATAACAAGGGTTGAATATTGATGAATGATCGATGCTAAGTGCTCTGTAAATGATATAGTCATAGATATGTGTCCCAGCTAAGGTTGTAGACACCTGAGTCTTGCAACCACCCCTGCCTCTACCTCGGGTGAGAATTCATCTGCTTTGTAGGTGTTGCCGAAAGGGCCGGTAGTTAGGGCTTTGTTGGTGCGCTCTTGAGCGTTGAACCCTGGGTCTGCCCTGATGCCAACACATCTTATTTGGGATTGCAGACCTAAATTGAAAATTTCATTTTGAAAAGCATATCATTTATTGGGAATTGAAGTTAGGACTTTTCATTTTATTCATATTCATTTATTTTACTTGTTGAGTCATAACATCATTAGTTTCACGACCGCACCTTTTTGAGTAAGCAAGGACACTAAAAGTAACATTGATAATTTAAAATTGATTAGTAACGATTTTATTTTCCAGGGTGCATAAACAAGCTTAAGATTTAGAGCCTTGGAATAGGATTTTGTGCGTAAACTTCTCCAAGGCTATTAAATCGACATATGTGTCTGACTAAGGGAGTGGTGAAATCCATTGTATAATTGGTGATGCCAGGAGGCTCTGCTTACACCATATTTAAAAATGAGTTCATGTGAGGCTGGTTGAAGGGATATCCCCCCAATACCTTCTTAGCATCAGATATATTTTTGGGGATCTATTCATATATGCAGATCTTGCTATTACCTTTACCTTTGTGAGAGGCAGTTCTTTCGAGGTTTCAAGGTTTGTTACCCTGCCCATACAGTAGACTTGACTTATGAATTTTATCCTACGCATCGGTTATATCATGGTTTCTTAGTTTCTTGACATAGGTACCACATAGGTTACTTCTAGGGGTTATTCTGCAAGTACCCTAGGTTAGATAAGGGTCAAACAACACAAAACCTTTGTGGAGGATTACCTCTCCAGGGGGATCTGACCGACTGGTTGTTAAGCCCATGAGGGCCCTTATAATTGATTCTGATACCTCTGATCTTTAGCAGGGAGTCTCAAGACGCTCTTGGGCGAGGCATACCTACTTTAGGGAGGGAGGCCCCTTTCAACCACTTTATCCTGTTTGTGTGCATATTGGCCTTTTTTTATTTTATTTTGGTGTGCTCTTTGATTATTAGTTGACCTTAGGATTTTAGATTGTGCCATGAGTTTTCATTATCATGGATAATGTATCCCCTTTAGATCCCTCATTTAACGCTACCTCCCCCATGACATTCGCTCATTTCATGGGGACGAATCCATCAATGTTTCATAATGGTATGCAGAATTTTGATACTTATTCAATGCCTTGGGTATCTGATCATTTTCCTCATGGTATGCTAGACATGTCTTTGCACTTGCCATCCTTTGTCTCTTCTCCTTATGTGAATCCTAGTTTTGGGTCTGGGGGCATGATGCCTTCTTATTCTCCCTTTTTGATTGGCAGGAGTCATATCCCTCAAACAACTCTTACGGTAGGAGGTTGGAATATTCCTTCCTACGGATCCACTTTTCCAGGAGCAAGTGCTCAAATGGGAATTCATTCTACTTATTACACTCCATCCATCTACCCTTACTCCACTATGTCGGTTCCTACAAATGATTTTCCCATGGCGGTTCTCCATCTGTCCTCTAGTGTTTCATCCAAGGGTAGTCAGTTTTATAGTATGGGAAACCCCCTTCATGAATTTCCTTCATCTGGGGGAAACATATGTCCTCACATGAGTAACCCTTTTCATGTTTCTTTCTCTTCACAAGCGACTTCCTCGGTGTCGATGCCCTTACAACCCTTTATGAATCAATATGGAGGAGGATACTATCCTGCTGAACAGGGCCATGGTGTATACTAGAACCCTTATTAGCCTGCAATTTCTCAGAACCAGTCTTTCCCGAAACCTTGGTCTCAAATGGCACAACCAACCACCACCAAAAGTCCATTCACTCCAAGTCATACTGGAATTTTATCACCAACCTCTACTAGTCATGTTGGAGATTTGCTACTAGCCTCTGGAAGTCATGCTGGGAGTATGTCACCAGCCACTACAAGTCATGCTAGGGGCACTCATATGATTTAGAAGCCTATATGTGTAAGACGTAAGCCCAAGTTCCTTTGTAGGATTTGCAAAGGAGATCACCTTACTCATTTGTTCCCTTATACTGTTGTGATACAAGAAGCGTGGTCCTTACATGGGGGCCCTTCGGGTTTTGATTCTTCTTTGGTTAACCAGCCTTCTTTGGTTTATACAATGGTCACACTGATGAAATCTTCAGCTGACACCGATATTATTTTTGGGGGGGATGTGTCTCGTGACCTTGTTATCTCACATCCTATTCAACCAATGGTCATGTTGATGAAATATTCGACCGACGCCACTTCCATTTTGGGGGTGATGCATCTCTTGACCTTGTTGTCTTGCATCCTATTCAACCAATGGTTGAAGAAGTGGTCATGTCGATGAAATCTTGGACTGATCCCACTCTTCTCTTAGAGAGTGACAAACCTAAGGAGGTGACATTGCTGATGCAATCTTCGGTCAATTCCACTCTTCTTTTGCAAGGTGATGGATCCTTCGACCATGTCCTTAGCATTTCTAGTCCTGTACCTTATGAACAAAGGATCATTCTACTCTCTCCTAGCATGCTCCCTCCAAGTCCTAGGGTGGTTTCATTTTATTGGAATGATCTTATAGAACCTCAAATTCCATGTCCTATGCCCTTTCAAATAASAKGATTTTTTCGATACATCATTGGGAAGGTAACCTCTGCAAGTATTTTATCATCCTCGAATTGGAAGGATTTGGGTTTTCCCAAGCTTCTGTCRGCTATCTGTGGGTTGCTGACTTTTGATAGAAGTCYTGCACAGGAGTCTTGGCCTCCCCCATTATATGTTTCTTAGAACAACATCGACAAGTCCGGTTTAATCTCTTTTCCGACTCTTTTAAAAAGAGAAAATATTGTCGAGTGAATTTGTCTCTTTCACACTCATTAATTGGATTTGAAAGGTCGTGAATTTGATTTAATCTCTTTTCCGACTCTCTCAAAAAGTGAAAATATTGCCGAGTGAAATTGTCTCTTTCATAGTCATAAATTTCATTTGAAAGGATGTCTATTTTGTGAAAGTTTATCCCTTTTTCAAACCAAGTGGACTAAGATTCCGTAAAAGGACATTTTTTGGAATTAAGTTGTAATTTCATGTCATTCTCTTTCTTGGAGTATTGAGCCTATTGTTGATTCTCACTTTTGTGTTATAAGCCTTTCACCTCAACAGTTTTCATCATCATCCAAGAATAGTCGTGTTTATAGCCTTTGCAGCTTGACACCCTATACCCAAGAGGAAACATTCCCTCGAGTGTCCATATCCCGCATGCACTCCCTTGCATTGAGTGTAGGTATGTTCCACTGATGGAACTAGATTTCTTACTTGCGACACTCGTTTCCTATTCTATATCATAGCATTCATTTGACTATGAAAAAACAAAAAAGATGTATGGGAAAATAATATTATCTTATATTGGCAGTAGTCATGTCACCTTTGAATAGAGAACAAATATTTTGAGTCCACTTGTCATCAAAATTTTGGGTTTAGCATGACCTTAGGAAGTTGAGTTGGTTAAAGAGAGTTTACTCCTCCGACTGGTTACTCTTCCAGTTCCTATGGAGAATTTGATTGGTGTCTCCTGCATCTCAAAGTTTCATCAATGAGTCTATGCTACCAAAGTCTTCCATATGTCTCATTCTCTTGTTCAAAGGATGTCTATCAACCCATGTTGGCCATTCCTCAGAACTCTTGACTTTGCATGTCGGCCATATCCTCAGTGTGTCTCAGTGTTACATGAAGATGTAGTCCTATTGCGAACCCTGGTGCTACTTTCCTCATTGGTAGGTGTTGGGCTCCAAATATGTCATATTTTATACCATGTAAGGCCTCCATTCATAAGCTATATTCCTGCACTCTTGATACATTCTATAGCCATTATCCCGTCACTTACCACTAATGACATCCATTCTACCTTATGGTTAATTATTGTTTTTTTCTTGTCTTTTTAAGTGATTAAAGATGTTTTTAACATGATTTTATTGATGATGGTTTAATCCCATGTTTCTATGTCCAAACAATATGTTCCCACATTGGGATGATTTTAAGGATGAAAATTTGTTTTAAAATGAAGAAACCTTGACGAATCTTACTAATCTTTCATATGCCAACTATAAATGTTTGGTGATATTTTTGTAAAATTATCCAAATTTATAAGGATTTAATATAGTTTGTATAAAATTTTGGTGATTTTGAAGGTAAAATAATTTTATCCTATAGAATTTGGGCGAACTATTTTTAGAATAGCGAATCATTTTTTGGGAAAAAACTTGGAAAATTAGCCCATGAACGAAATTCAGCCCCTAAAATCATCCTTGTTCCTGCACTGGAAGTCATCCGGTACCCGCATCAGAGGTCATCTGGTACTCCAAGTCATCCGGTACCAGAAGGTTCTACAATCAACCGGTACCTGCATAGTCATCTCATACCCACACTCCATGTCATATGGTACCCACACTCCAAGTCATCCAATACTCAGCTCGTACGGTACCAATTTTGCGCTCCTTCGATACCAATGTTGTGTTCCTCCGATACCAGCATCAACAAACATCTAGTACCAGATATAGTTCAAAATTTTGGAAAGATTCTAGATGAAAATCAGGGACATGGGTTTTGTCCAGAGTGACGTTTACATGTGGCATGGTGTGGAAGAATTCACCCAGCTCACACATGTGGAATTCCAGCTCAAGGGGAATGATTCTGCAAAAAATAGGAAAAATCCCAAACTGTCAACTTACACCTCGATTTTCGTGCCAATGGCATCCGATCTACAAATTGTACGTAATGGATTTTGTCTAGAATATGGAAAATTGAGTAAATCGCAGGAAATTTTTCAAAATGCGAATTAGTTTGGAAGATATTGGTGGATCTATAACTCGAGTCTGCCCAAATTACATTAAAACCCATATTTTTGGGATTTATGCCTAAAAATGTAAAATTTGAAATCTGAGCATTGGGATTCGGTCCCATCCACTCCTCAATGATTTTTAATGTATAAATAATCCTCATAGGGTAGTGAGAAAGAACCATTAGTTTCATGAGGGTTTTTTAAGTAAGAGGTTTGTTCTTGTGAGAAAGCTTTAAGGAGTTAACTGCCATGTCAAAACAGAGTCTTTGATCAAAATGGAGGATTGAGTGTTGTTGGTTTACTGTGCATCTTCTTCACTTGAGATGATTTTCTTTTAAGCAGTGTTATTCAGCATGGGAAGGGCCTCTCATTCTGAGTAATATCCTACTACCCTCTTTCAATCTCATAGATTAGATTGCTTGTGTTTTTTTTTGTATAAATTTCATTTCTAGTTTAGTTGTTATCTTGTTGATTTGCATTCAATTTTTGTAGAGCTGGAAGTTCAGTTTCAATTTAGTATATTCATATTAGCACATAATTAGGAATGATTCTTCAATTGGTGTAATAGTGTTTTGTTTCTATAATTTCATTTAACATTTCTTGCTCATTGCACCATTGGATATTGAAGTGTCTCATTACCATTCCATTAATTGACATTCATTCATAAAATTATTCTTGGAAATCCAATAAAACAATATACAAGAAATTGTTCTAATACCATTGCACCATCTTCTTACATTCTAATTTCTTTTGTTGTTTATGAGAAATTTTGAAATCCGCAATTCGATTGAACATAAAGGAGTGCATTTCTCATTGTCCAATCTTGTGATTAATCAGATATCCATTCTTGTTTCATGCATTTTCCGTAGAGCACTCTTATTTTTGTTGACACTTGTAACTATTTGAAGAATTGTTCTTGAGATCCAATTTTAGATTAATTTCTCTTATTGGTCATTATTAGTTTTCTTTCATTGTGATTTGGCTTTCCCATAGTTTATTTCATGTCAATTGAATTCATTTTCGTTTGGTTGTTTATTTTATTGCATTTAAGTGTGGATCCGCTCTAGAAAATAATCATTGAAGGAAAGAAAACTTAAGTAATCTACTCACGATTAATCACACGAACATCACCCTGAGTGCATGAAACACTGTGATCTAAGAATTTATAGAACTATGTTATTCCTAYGTTTCAGTGGCAAATCCTTACTATTAATTTCCTACAGTGTGGGTTCGAAGATTTTTTTTTCAACTTTACAGTCGGTTAGCTTAGGCTCTAATCCTGCGTTTCCTGAGCCTGCACCTCGAAGCTTACAAGCCCTGSTTGATAGTTAAATGTGGTAATTAATAGTGCCTATATTTATCCCAACATTTTGGCATCATTGTCGGGGAGGTGCTAAATGGATTAGAGCATAGGTAGGTTGCTTTTATTTCTCCAAATCCTTGAATATTCCTTCCATGCAAGTGTKTTTMTTTTCATGCAAGTGTGTTTATTTTCATGCAAGTGTGGTGTTCTTTTAAGAATGACCTAAGGGTAGAGAGAATATGGTAAGATGTGAGGGAAGAGCCCACACATCCACTTCAGTGGGTTTCCTCCAAATTTAGGTTGTCCTCTTCCTTTCATTAGTTAGAATTTGTGTTTTCTTAGCATTAGCCATTTTTTATATATATGAGAAGAGAAGCTAACTTGTGTGAATAGATAACTTGGTGACAACAGGGTCCTAGTAGCACGGTGGCACTTAGAGTATATAATTGGTTTTCTTACAATTTCTTTTAGTTTTCTTCTTTTAGTTTCTTTAGGATTTTTAAAACGTTTTTGGGCACTGTAAGAACCCTCGTCTACATTAATCCATGTGTGAAACAGGATCCATGAATCAACAACAAGAACTCAAAGATGATCAAGAGTTTGGAAGAACTTTCTCAAATCCTAGTAGCAGTTGGGATATCTGCCTCCCAGGAAGATAAAATCCTGACAGTAGTCAAGAACCTATCTGCCTCTCCAGAAGTGATAGAAGGAGAGTTCCATGAGCTACATCCACAAGAAAACCTAAAATCCTTTTGTAATCACCCTTTCCAACCTATAAGAGAGACTAAATAATCATGGACTAGATTCGATGGAGAGCCACCATTAGAACCTGTGATTGAGGATTTTTTGATATGCGTTTCTAAATATCCTCCATGCATTGAAGAGACGAGTTATTCGAAAGAGGATGATATGTGTGGCATGATAGAGGGCGACACAAAGAGTGGTATAAATAAGGATGTGAACCAAGAACCTCAAGATTACATTGAGCTATGGTTCCATATGACTATCGGATTGAAGCACCACTGTCTTCTTCAACAACTCTTCACATTATCATCAAAACAACAGGTTCTTCGTATTCTAGTATACATTAAGGTTTATCTTTCAAACCCGAGTGTGAATGTATTTCTACATCTGTTACACACATGGTTACATTGGAAATATTCTTACACGTGAAATTTAATTTCTTTTTATTAGATAGGATAGAGTAAAAGTTGCATGTTAGTTAACCTTGTTCTAAATAAATGCAACATTTTTCATATTTCTTTTCAAATAAATGAAATGATATGAAGATAATATTGGTGATCTAACATCAAAAACAAAAAAAACTTAAGATATTTCTTCTTATTATTACTTACAGATTTTTGACTATTAATAATAACAATTGCTCATAAGCCTAATCTTTAAAATATTAAGGGGATTTAAAAAATATTTAAGTTCTGCATAATGATACCCATAGGTAACTTGTACATCCTTGTTTCCTATCAGAACTTGTTATTCAAACATTCTTATGAAATAGTAGCAGGAGAGTGAATGAAACTTCTAGTTGTGAGGGAACACAATCTTATATGGAGAATATGAACTTAGGGACTAGAGGCACGTTTAGGTCATTCTCTCATGGCCTCATCAACCACACATTAAGTAAGTTTGAACATGATATGTCTTTAGACTAATCTCAATACATAAGTCTATTTTTCATATGAGCAATCTTTTATGGGAAATCTATAAAATATCTTCCAACTCAATACCATCCCATCCTGTAAAAAGGTTTTCAAAGATGCTTTCCCATTCACCCATGTGAAAGAAATTTATAAATTTTATCTTAAGGGTAAATATTGCGGCAATAGCCTTTGATGGAAAATGGGTGTAAGAGGCTAACCCGTCGGGATACTGAACAGGTCTGCTGGCAGCGAGTACTGACCTGCGGTATAACTAGGCAAATCCATCAGGGTACTGAACAAGCTCGTGGGCGATGGGGTGTTATGCCTGGGACAGATATTTCTGAGATGTCAAAATTACCCCATCAGAGTACTTAACAGGCTTGTTGGCAATGGGTTCTGATTTTGATGTTTTTCATTATGCCTAATCTATATTTGTCTGTATGAGAAATATACTTGTGTAAATCCTTAAAAAGAAACATGCATGGTTGAACAAAAGACTAATGGACCTTATCTAATTTCCATTTGAGAATGTTCGTAAGATGGTCTTAATACCCCTTCATTCATACCCAAGATGTCATTGTCCAAGAGGTGGGACCCATAAGTGTAGGAGTCTAATAAACTCAAATGTGAACTTTATCAATATCACTTGAATTACATAAATTCTTTGAAAAATCAAACAAGGATAACTAGTTTCCTATCGGTTTCTCATTTATTAAAGACCACTTATATCCTCGTGTTCTCTTGTTTAAGGATAGGAGGAAAAATCCACCATCATAATTTACATGGGTTCTTGAGCATACAACTCTTAATGATTGATGAAATTGTATGTAATAAGGAATTTATGAATTTCCTTTATGTTTTTAATGTTTTAAAAAAAATTCATTTCCAAATTTACAAGCATGGATAAAGTTTAGGTTTTGGTTGTTTCTTTGACATAACATCAATGTTTATTTCTTCTATCATAATAACAGTGTTGGTTTAGTTCTTTTAGATTTTTCTGTTCTGGTACTGCTGTTATAGAAAC
>SNQJ01S0088863.1:47669-73561 GCA_010110895.2 Picea sitchensis | reverse complement strand
TGTGCTCTGACCCCCCTTTACAAGAAATATCGATAACAGTGAGAGAATTGTTGGGAATTGATTTCCTGAAGGTGCTAAACTACAACTAAAGGGCTCTGAGACTTCATGTCTGGCCTATTGTTGAAGCTCGGAAAGGAAGTGGGGAAACCGAAGGACTGTTGAGCAAAGAAGGGGCACACTTCCTAGGGTGGGACAAGCATGTAGGGAATGAGGGATTGTAGGTTGTTAGATTGATTTGGCACCTGTGATAGAGCCTTTCATGTTGTCTGAGATCCATTAGCCTGGTTAGGACTCCCTTTACCTGGGTGGAGTTTATTCCCAGCTCGGGGGTGACCCACTGCTGAGAGTGATGAGCAGTGTGGTCTAAGGTTGGGAGGTTCGTGGAAGTTCTACACGTAGTTGGTGATATTCTTACCAAGATAAGTGTCAACTGTTTGATAAATTTACATGTTGCATTATTATTTACGTGCTTAATTTTATGGGTTTATCCTATGTGTGGTTATAAGTATCTTTATGTTTATGTGTATTTCCTGTATATGCTGCATGTATATGTTAACTATTATTTCATTATGAATCCCTGCTTTTACAGAATATATTTTTCTGTTTACGTTTTACATATATAGTTTCCGCAAGAGTTCTGTGTGTATATGTTTTAATTTCATGCATTTCGAAAAATTTATGTGGCATAGCTCAGTTGGATGCTGGGTATGTTGCAGTAAGTTGAGAAGAGAATAAAACTGTTCTCTCGTGTAGCATGCCTTGGCATGGGTGGTTGGGGATGTTACAATATGATATCAAAGCTTCAGTTTTCAACACTGAGGCTAGATGGGCCGAGCAAGTTGAGTTGAAGTGAAATTTCATAGAGGATTTATTTTGAACTGTCCAAATTTCGAGTTGCAGAGCGTCCATGGTAAAAAGAAACATAAATTGTGCGGAATTGGAAAAATCCCCAATTTTTGTTGTTAAATTCAAGAGAAAATTGAGAAATTTGGCCCAGTGGTGAGATATTCTTGAGTTAATATCCATTCTAGCAAATTCAGACCTGGAATTGGTTGAATTTGAAGTTATCGTGAAGCCATGACAGATGGAGCGAGATTAGTAAATAAAAATCTCAATTCGTGAATTGATTTTTGGGAAAAAAAAATGTTCCATAAATGTCAACCCATAGCAGTTGTTGTTGCATAAGTTGACCTGGTGTTATCAAGGTGAAATTGACCAAATTTCATAGTTGCAGAATGTTTATGGTAAATTGGGGGAACATTTAAGCTAAAAGCCCCAATTTCTCCAGCGGAATTCCAGAGGAATTGATGCGCATAAAAATGAATGTGTGTAAGTGGGTGCACTAAAAATGCATGTTGCACAGTAAAAATCTTGTGATATGTAAAAATTGGGCACTACGCAGAAAAATATTTCCATGTGGGCGAGCGTGCTAAAATTTGGTGTTGCACGGAAAAATGTTGGCGTGTGGGAGCGCGCACTAAAATTTGGTGCCACACGGAAAAATTTCAAAAATGTTGGTGTGCGGGTGCATGCGCTAAATTTTGGCACCGCGCGGAAAAATGTTGGTGTGCGGGTGCGCGCCCTAAATTTTGGCACCGCGTGGAAAAATGTAGGTGTGCAGATGCGTGCGGTGTGCACACACATAATAATGGCATGCATGGTGTGCGCAGTATTGGCAGAGCGCAGAGGAGTTTTGTTGGTGCATGCACAATATGGGTATATGTTGTCGCGCGACAGTTTAGTTAATGGTGCACACAGAGTATTGGTGCATGGTGGGGGCATACTAAACTTTGGCATGGTGTAGCGCATAGAGTGAAATGTGCACGGAATATCAGCACGCAACAGGTAATAGTACAAGAACCAAAATTTGCGCAGTGGATATTGGCGCGCGACAAAAAAGTAGCGCACGCCATTTATTGGCGCGACAGTGAAGTGATGCGCAGTGGTAATAGGTGTGCGGAGCATGATTTATGTTGTGGTGATGTTGCACATGTTAAATATGGGTGTACAGATTGAAATTTGTGTGCGCAAATTCGTTTGGAGGGTGAACAACAGTGGAAAACCAGTAAATTTCCGCGACATTTTATACTATTTGAACGCCATCTTTTTGCAGCCCGTTTTTTAGTTCTTTAACAACATTTTTAGCTACTCAAAAACCATGAGAACTGAGTGTACCAAGGTACACTTTGTTTCTGCAACTCAAATGAAATAGCTCAGAGGGATCTTTCTAATGGTGTAAATTGTTCGTCAAACAGAGATTTTATGAGAAAGTTACAACACAAACAGTGAAGGGTAAATTTTAAGACCCAACTAACTTCAAAGAGCCATAACTTTCTGCTCCAGAATCAAATTGAGGTGTAGGAGTAGTCAATGGAAACATATTGAAACATAGAAGACATTCCTAGATCTGAATTAAATTTCTAGGCATGTTAAAAATGTTTAATATGGAAAAGAATGTACTTGTAGCATTCCATACCAAAAACATGAATTGGCCTAGAACTTCAGCAGGATGTAACTAGTAGCCAAGAACCCAGAAAAAGGTGAAACTTGGACAGAGTGTCCATAATATGTATATGAAGAAACCCAATTGAGATCCTATGAAAAATTCAATGGAGTAGGTGCGAAAATGCATAATTAAAACTCAAAATTGTGCCAAGTTGAAGTGTGAACAGAAAAATTAATGGGCAATTTTCAAATAACCATAACTTTCTGCTCAAGACTCGGAATTGAGCATGGGAGAATAAGTTGGAAAGGTATTGGATAGTAGAATATAAATATTCACCCAGAAAATTGATCTGGGTATTCAATGTTTCAGGAAATCAGAAGAAATAATTCTGATATATTATTGAACTAGAACGGTTCATATTTTTCATGAAATTGTGAGTCAGTTAACCTGACAAATTTTGTTGGGTGCACATTTTGCAAAGTTAACAACAACTAGATCAGGTCAGGATCATCATGGAGTCCATAGGAAGGGAAGATGTGCAAGGTGTTGTTCTTGAGTCTGTACTTAAGGCTTAAAAGTACAATTTCAAGGCATCCGAAAGTGGGTAAAAGATGGAGAAGAGAGAAACGTTAACCTTCGGCAAAGGAAACTAGGGATGATTTCTACGTTGGAGTTGTCTAGCTTCCAACTGTTCCTGGATAGTTATATCTTGTTCAATGGCTGCCCATGAACGTTCAAGTTTGACCTGGTTAGTAGCAGTTTTAAGAATTGCGTCGAAAAGGTTTAAGGCAATGTGTGTTTGGTCCGATAGTCCGGGTTCGATATTAGGTTGTGTTGGTACAGGGACAGTCATGGAGGAACAGTAAGAGTAGGAAAGACTTCAAAGATAGATTAAGTGTTGTCTCGATTTGGTCGAATAAAAGAGAATTTACGGTTTTAGGAATAAAATAGGGATGCAAATCAAAGGCTCTTTTCCGTAACTGTGTTATATTTTAATAAAGGGTGTGAGGTGGGAGAAAAACATTTAGCTGTCTATAATGTAAGGCTTCTACCAGGGGAGAATCTCACGAATAAACAGAAGAGGAAAATGTAAGGAAATAATCGATATAGCAGAGAATATATGTAGAATTCTAAAAATGAAGACTGGTCTTACACTCGCTGATAGCTGGTGCAGAGGAAAGACAACAAACAATTACAGAAAACCAAAATTCATTCGATATAGTAGTGGCCGTACTAAATTATAACGAAGCACATCAATTAAGAATATGAAATGAAACAAAAAATGAAATACAAGGAAACAAACTTGTAACACAGTCATGATGGAATTGAGAATATTCAGATTTGCTTGTATTAACTTCTCAAATGTAAAAAACTCGGTTACAATCGACACAAAAAGGTCCAACCTTGTTTATTTCTTTTTGTGGTATATTTATATAATTTTACAAGTAAGATAGAATCTCAATAGTCACAAAATTTTGGTTATGACAGAGATGAGAGCAATCACTCCATTTCTCCTACTCTATCTTCACTTGGTGCCAGATGTTTGTCATTGCGCAAGATCGGTACAGGCGATACATCTTTCCACCAGCTGAGATATTAGCCATGATGGTTTGGCTTGACAGTTAGCTTCGACGAAGTAACATTCTCTGGCTAACTATTGCAGCTTGTCCTCCATCTGTCCATCTATGATGTCTATGGCGCATAATCGCACACTGGGTTTAATCATGCATTTATCTACGTGGACAAAGTCCACCATAGTCATATGCGAGATATCGGCCTGATCTCTTTCTTCCTCTTCCTTCAGATCGAGCGAGATCTTTTCCATATTCATTTGCATCAACACCTCGGCACTTCCTCCGCTGTCAATACCCAGCAACTTTCCGTCTATGGAATTGAAGGCCTCCTCTAAAGAATTGGTTATCTTTTGTGCTTGTTGATTGCCTTCAGCGATGTATGCTCCCATTCCTTTAACAGAATGTTTCCGCTGGTTTGCTCTGCAATGGTGAACCTGGGAGTACTTGTTGAAACGTTGTTGTTTGTGGCTATCATAGCCTCCTGGAAGGCGACCCAAGCTGCTCTGGCATCCCTCTCTCTGGTAGATAGGTTCTCGGAAACTTGATTTACCAACAGACAGTTGTCCCTGATCCTTTCTACCTTGGCGAGCAAATTTCGTTGCGCCACGGAGACTCTGCTCCGAATCTCGATCGCCTAGGATTTGAACATTCTGATGTCTATCATTCTGTTCTCGGCGATCTCCACCCTAGCCTACAGCTATTTGATCAACTCCCTCTACTGTCTTGCTTGCATTCGACCATCCCGAACCACTAGCTATGCTTGCTCAAGCTTAGTTTTGAGCATCTCTATCTCGTTCTTATCGGCCAATCTAGCCTGCTCTATTCCTATGCTCGCCTGGTCTTTAGCAGTCTCTATTGTTGTGGCCAATCTGGCTTCAAGGGTATTAATGAGTCGATTTTTTATTTTAAGTTGGTTCTTCAGGAGCCCGAATGAGAATTGGTTCACTAAGGCATATGCTCCTAGTGTCCCTACTATTTCAGTAGCGAATTGCTCATTTTTCTTGTCTTTTCCATCAGTTATGACTTTATATTTCTTGGTAGTCGACTCTCCTTCTTGATAGAATTCCCTTTTCACTACTGCCTTTCTCTTTTTATCAAAGAAAAACTCATTTGGAGGGAGTTCTTCTACTCTTATGGGCCTCAATTCTTCATTGAATATCCATCCCACATCGATATTTCCCTGTGTCGACTGTAAGGGAGTGACTGATGTGATGGGTTCCCCGATCTGCTTCGCAGATTTTCCCGGCGTAGCGACCGGACTCTGTTTCTTTGGTGGATCAGCAGTCTTTATTTCTGCTTCTGGACTCTGCTTATTTGGTGGGTCTGGAGTCTTTTTCTCCACCTCTAGGCTCTTCGTTTGTTCCCCCTCGTCCTGGTGTTTTCTTTGGTCGGGAGTCGCATCCTTAGAGCCTTCGTCGTCCCTCTATTTTGTCTCTGAAATACCTGGACCCTCACCTCGCAACACTACGGGGAGATAGCTACGTCGATGCTCCTAGAACTTCAGAACATCGGCTCTTTCCTCAGGTGAAAAGGATTGTATCCTGGCTAGAATCTCCTCATATGATCTCGCTCCTCGGAAAATGTCATCCGAGGGTGAATTCTCATGCTCAAATCTCTTGAGCCCACAATTTTCCAAATGGTTTCTCACAACCCTCTATGGATTGTGCTTCTTGTATTCGATGGAGACAAATTTAGGTCTTCCAGGGCTTCCACCTCGGCTTTGGCATGCTCAAAATCTAATAAAGACTAAGAATTCAAACGAACAGGAAACGACGGCCATACCTTTTTCGAGTACCCTTTAAGTTCTTTGCTTACACCGCCAATTATCATTTGTCAGGCAACCTCGTGACAAGCCAGCTTATCGGGAATGAACAATGGCAGCGCATGTGGGGGAACAGAAGCCTCGAAAACTTTGAGGTAGGAAAATTCAGCTTCCACATACTAGTCTGCGATGCTGCTCAGATTTGTTGCTATGTTGTCCGAGATCCGGGGTGGCGGGTGACCAAAAATGGCAACATGCAAGGGCACCATCACCCAGTTAAAAATTTCATATGCAAAATTTTCTTCTTTGTTTTCCCATAATTTTGCATGATATACATGTATGGGTTCGTCTTCGACCATAGTCCAACTCCATCTCATCAATGGAAATGGTGTCATAGAACAAATTGTGCCCATAATGTACGCGGACATGAAGAATGACGATGCCTTCCCATTATCCTTCTGCTCTCGATACTTTGTGATCCGATTGGTCAAGCTATCTGAAGGCATCTTTGCCCAATTAAAGGAACAACCTTCTGTGACCCAACACATTAGAGGCACCCATGCAAGGAAAAAATGTGTTGTGTCCTCTTTCCCATATAACTGGCATGTCATCATGGCCACATACTTATACTATGGTTCTAACGAAGCGATTGAATAAATGCCATGGGTATCAGTTCTGAACTTCGCGGTGTTTGAAACCCAATCCTTTATCAAACTGGACATGGTTTTATCATAATGTACGCATTCCTTCTCCTTGAATTCTTCCAAGAACTCAGCGCCATATGTGTAGTTGGACGTTGTGGGTAGCTTATACATGGTTTGCAGATGCTCTGGCCTGAAAGTCTCGATGGTGACTCTCTTCTCGTTCATGATAGTCATAGTTGGTATGTCCACATGATCCAACACCCATCGGACCATGTCATAATATGGAAGCAACCGTGGCCTGGCCGCTACTCTGTGCATTCCAGATTGAACGACTATTTTGTACTTGGTGGTTATATCATCTCTTTCATTGTCGTCGTAGTCATCAGAATAATCCACCAATTATGATTGCAGAATTTCTGAAACATATGATCAATTAGGGACCGAGTTGATACTTCGGGGCAAAGTATCGGAGACATTGTCTGAGCCTTGTCCTGAAACATCAACATTCACCTTTGCTTATTTCCGCGGAGCCATGGCTGAAGCTTGCATTTTAGCTCTTTTGCGATAGAACTGCGTATACATACAGAAGTCAGTTTACTCAGAAGTGATGAGCTCTGCAGGCTATGAAAATGAATTCGTTATAATGAAGCACAGCTCTTACATATGTTTGAAAACTCGGTACCTTTCAAAGCAAGCCTGTCAAATCATATTTAGAAATAAATTTTTGTCGTAAAAAATCTGATCTTATATTCATAGATTTACCCTATTTCCTCATTAATGTCATAGATTTTGGCGGTTTAAAAGTCAGTTGGCGTATGGAGAGGAAAGGCTTCCTTGTGGATCATGCAAGCATCGAAACGCGAGATATGTCTTGATTTAGCTTAATTAATCCAATATCGCCGACGTTAATCAATATCTCACTACTCTTTTATATCAGGAATTTTCCTTTAACATTTTGAGTCTTTAACACCCAAGACTACGAAGATCGACTTTCGTTATTAAAAGGTAATCGTGATTTGAGGCTCGATTAATTTTATAATTATTACTTTCGCCATATCGTGACTCGGAGCTTCGAAGATAAGTTTCTGGGAGATTTACATGCCGAGCTGCGAAACTGCGAGGTCGGGATAGCATGACTTAATTACAAGGAAGATAATCTTGGATTAAGTGATTAATTAATCAAGTTATAATTTCTTCGTGATTTCACGAGTCGGGGTTTAGACGCTGTAACTTTCGAAAAAGATAGTGTCGAGTGGCGAGACGTCGAGAACAAATTTTACCATCGTTAGCTTTTACCTTTAATCCTTGACATGGGTTATTCAAAAGGACCTCGTGTCCTCGGCTATCGGGGCTGTGATAATAAAAATTTGGGTTTGGCGAATGCCGAGGCGCGAAACCCCGACGACGCTTAATCACGAGTTAGGGAAAACTTTACTCTTGTCAATGTCTTGAGTGGAAAGTTAAAATGATTTCGTCGTTTCGTGACTCGAGATATGTGAATTACATGAGTTATAGTATCCAACCTGTGAGATCCCGAAGTAGAACAAAAAGAGGAAACATTTTTACGAAAGGTATGACTTGTTTCGAGGGTAGAATAATTATCAATGCTCGCATGATAAAGCTTGAGAGATCTCTATATCTCAGAGGGAAATAGAAAACCACTTTTTAGATTTAAAGCAATAAAAATGAAATTTGTGAAGGGCTAGAAAANAAGGGCAGATCCAACATAGGCTCCAACTAGGGATCCCGCCTTCCTGTGAGGTGGGAAGAACAGTAGACCATGTGCCAATATTGGGTAAATGGAGTCAAAAGCTCAATCAGGCGAAAAGGTTTCCGAGAAAAGAGGATCGAAGGGGGAAAAAGACTCTGTTCTTTACCTTGAAAAGTTTTTTCAAAATCAAATACTCTTTTTAAACATAGTTGTAGTCCCTTTCACAATTTTCCCTTTCCCGCTACTAAATTCAGGTATGTTTTAAGACAATGGAAACAGTCCTAGGAGACCCAACAGATCTTGCGGCTCTCGGTTTGCATCAAAAGAAAGAGATTATATATTTTTAATTGGGGATTCCCATCTGAATTTGGGATGTGGATCAAGTCTTAAAAAGTATCGGTTACCAGAGTAGAGTGATATTTATGTATAACAGCCTTACAGATATCTCAGACATTGCTTCACTGCCAGCGAGCCTATTCAGTACCCCGGTGAAGTTATCTGGCCCCTTTTTATTGAATTTCCTTTCACCACTTCGGAATATATTTATGCATTTAAATGCTGAGACGAGGGAAATCATTTCTGAATTTCCTTTCATCGTCTCTTGGACTAGGTGGGGGCAATCATTTCTGAATTTCCTTTAACCACCTGTCTTATAATTTACTTTTAAGAGCGTGAAGATGGGGGCAATCAGTTTGTATCAGGGCTGATATCTGTGTAATATTTTTCATTATAGGTCTGTCAACTTACTTTGATTACTCGGTACCAACCTTCCCTTGACCTTCACAACATCTTTGTTCTTAGGGAGAAAAAGGAAAATAACTTTTTAAGGGCATCCCATTTGAGCAAACTTTAATCCTCTGATGCCATTGAAAAACCTAGGAAAGTTAGGATCTCTCTAAATGTTCCTTCGCTTAGTAGGGGATTGATTAGTTGTGAAGACCTGCTTTCTTTCCACAATCTATTTTGAAACTCACGAGGCTGAAACGAAAAACTTTTATCCCTTCGTAATGAAACGGAAAGATGGTGACTTGTCAAAAGTTACACCCAAAGATAGAAAGGATGCCGAGTAAGTATTTATTGACTGAAAATACAGAGGTCAAACAATTTGAGACTGACTCTTGTAGATATTTTCGGGGATGATTTACTTGGACTGACTGTTTTTAGATTGAGTGAATTGTTTAAATTATTTAATTTTTTCAAAGATTATCAAACCAAGAAACAATTATGTTATCTATCATTTCAGCTGATATTGTAGTTTGAATGGCATTACCTCGGTTTCCTTTAACAACCCTTTATAACATGTCTTTTGAGAAATCTCATCTTTACCTTTTCGTTTTACTTTCTTTGCGCAATATGAAATTACTTTAGGTATCACCTGTTTACGTCGATTTATTTCCGACACCGACTTTTAGTTTACTCCTCCTGCTTGTTTTCGTATGTAGCTGGAATCCTACAAAAGACAAATATGAATATTATCTGAAATGTGTCGAAAACTTATGAACAATAGAAAAACAGAAAATCAAAAAGCAATGTTTAAATGAAAATACATATATGTACACAAACTATATATAAAAATTTATTTTTTATTTTATTTTTTATTTTTTATTTTTTTATTTTTTGAATCTGGCGACTGTTACGTCATGTAATGCTTTAGATACCACCCGTTGACATGGGCGTTGAGGACTTCTCCATCTATATTTTCCAGTAGGAAATCATTTTTTTCCTTCTGGAGTCGAGACCCTGAATGGTCCATACCAGAGGTGGTCAAATTTACCATGCTTCGCGGCTTCTTCCTTTCTTGCATCCCATCTTAGCACTAAATCACCTGGGAGGAATTCCCTGTCCTTTGCCTTGCAGTCAAAAAATGCTTTCATATCATCATGGTACTTCTGCATCTTTTCATCAACTTTAACTCTATGTTGTTGAACCTCAATCAGCTGATTAATTCTCCTGGTTATAGGATTGGGTTCTTCATTTTGATCCTGCCATAACTTCATCACTGGTAGCGCTAGGTTTATAGGTAAAATAGCCTCTGTCCCATAGACCATTTGAAACGGTGAGATGTCGATAGAACTTTTAGTGCTAATGCGGTTTGCCCATAATGCGTATTTTAAGTGCACATGCCAAGACCTGTTATTTTCATCCAATAATTTCTTGATTATGTTTACCAGGCTCTTGTTAGATGATTCGGCCAATCTGTTCCCCTAGGGGTAATATGCAGTGGAATGGCCAAGAACGATGTTATACTTCTGACAGAAACTGATCATAGCCATAGATTTAAAGGCCTAGGCATTATCGATAACTATCTTTCGGGGACAACTGAATCTTGACAAAATATTGTCTTCCAAGAAATCGATTACCACCAAGTCTGTTTCCATTTTGGTTGGAATGGCTTCCACCCACTTAGTAAAATAATCTGTAGCTGTTAAGATCCACTTATGTTGAGCACTGTAATGGGGATTATTTTTGCCTATGAAGTCTAGGCCCCATTGTTGAAATGGGGGTTCAACTTTGACTGGAACTAGAGGCAGTCCAGGGAGCTTCTGTTTACTTGCGAATAGTTGACAAGGGTTGCAGGCATGCACTTTGGTATTGACGTCCAAAAAGAATTTCGGCCAGTAGTACCCAGCCCTCAATATATTATAAGTTGTAGCTCTCCATGCATGATGCCCCCCATAGACTCCCTTATGAAATTCGTCTATAACCCGCTGAGTTTCCGATTCAACTAAACAGACTAGCAGGAACCCAAGTGGATCCTTCCAATATAGATGACTTTCGGTTATACAATATTTAACTGCATGGAGTTTTAAAGTTCTACATTTAGACGGTGATAGTTCATTTTGGCATTTTAGGTTCAGCATGCAAAACACTATGTCTCTATACCAGTCCAATGATAATAACTTCTCTTCAATCTAGTTTGGACTTGTTTCTTCATCCAGTTCATTTAGGTCGGTGTCTTCGTCGCTTCCCTGCAGGCAATTGATATCAAGAGCTCTGAAATTCGACTCAGCTAAGAGTTTGGCTAGGCCTTGCCCTTTTATCAATTTGGTTGGTTTTACCTCCAGATCGAATTCTTGGATTTTACCGAGCCATCACCCTCTTTTTCCATCACTGTCTGGCTATACCAATATATCTTTCACAGAACTGGTAGGCACATACGTGATTATCTTTGAATGTAGTACATAAGTTCTGAATGCCTTTAATGCTTTTACCATTGCGTACGCCTGTTTTTCTATTATGTCATACTTCAGTTCTGCGTCTCTAAGGCTCTTGCTAAAAAACGTGATGGGTTGTTCGAATCCTTCTTCATTCTTTTGTAGGAGCACCACGGCGATAGTGTGTTCTGAGGCAAATGAGAAGATAAGAAAATCTTTCAGATAGTCTAGGCTTGCTAATACAGGAGCCTTTCTTATGAATTTTTTAATATGCGCGAACGATGCTCTAGCCTCGGTTGTCCAATTTACTCCGCTATCCTTCTTCAACATTCATGTGATCAATTTGACAATCTCAGCGAAATTGGGGATAAACCTTCGTAAAAAATTTATTCTACCTAAGAAAGACTGAATCTCTTTTATATTTCTGGGAATACTTATAGTATATATTGCTTCAATCCTCTTAGGATCAATCCTGATTCCATCCCTAGATATGATATGGCCCAAAATCTTACCTTCCCGCATAGCGAAATGTGATTTATTTGGGTTCAAAGATAGACCAAACTTGTGGCATTTTTCGAAAGTCTGTTTAAGATGGATCAAGTGTTCTTCATCGATTTTAGAGAAAACCATCAAATCATCGAGGTAAATGACTACGAACTTGTCCCTTTCTCCTATGAAAGTGATGTCCATAGCGTGCTAGAATGTAGCCCCTGCATTCATCAAACCAAAAGGCATTTTTTCATACATGAACATACCCCATGGTGTGGTGAAAGTGGTTTTTTCCCTATCTTGTTCATTCATGGTGATTTGATTATAACCAGAGAACCCATCTATCATAGACATTCGGTTTGCTCCAACTACTTTTTCTAGCACATGGTCCATTTTGGGCAGTGGGTAATTATCCTTGAGAGACGACTTATTTAAGTTTTGGAAATCCACACACAGTCTGATTTCCCCACTCTTTTTCCTGACCGGGACCAGGTTTGCTACCCAGTCCGAGTATCTCAGAGGCACGATTATTTTCGCGTCTAAAAGTTTCTTAACTTCTTTTTCAATCATAGGTAACAAAATGGGGTTAATCTGTCTAAGATTTTGCCTAAACGATTTGACACCGGGTTTCAAGGGTATCTTGTGATCAATTATGGAAGTTTCATACGTTCTTAGTTCATCATAAGACCAAGCGAAAACATATTTGTACTGTCTGAGTAGGTCTTTGTACTTATCTTTTACTTTGGGAGGGAGGAACTTGGATATTTTTACCACAGTCCTCCACTTCTTCTGGTTGGGGCTGCAAAGTGGATTTCACAGGTGCGTCGTTCTGATAAAAAAGTCTTTCTAAAGGAATCAACCCTTTTGGAATCTGGTTGCTTTTAAGAACTAGCATACGATGATCCACAATTTTTTCTCGGAAGGTTTCAGGATCTTCCCCCTCTTGCATGATCCACATCGGGTCATTTTGATTCTCTTGGTCTGCATGAGTTTCAGAGAACTCACCCACTGCTGCAAGAAATTTCTTAATTTGTTCGTCATCTTCAAAGACCTGCCAGTGTCGGATATTGTCTGGTATAGAGGGTTTGTATCTGATTTCAATGTGATACTTCAGTTTGAAGGTCGTGGGAGGAGAGAAGGTTGAAGCTGCCTTTGCCAATGCATCAGCATGTAGATTCTCTACATGAGGGATAAAATGGACATTTACGGATGAGAAAAAGTTTTCCATGAGATCCCAAGCACAATTTTTGTACGTTCTTAGTCTGGGATGCTTGGCTAGGTACTATCAGTTTATTTGTTTGACTATTAATTTGGCATCACCATATACCTCCAAGTTAATTATATTTAGTTTCTTGGCAGCCTCTAATCCTAGGATCAACGCTTCATATTCTCATACGTTGTTAGTGTAATCTATGTCCCACTGCAATCGGTAGGAGAAAGGAACAATGAATTTACCTTCAGGAGCCACTAAAAGCACTCCTGCACCCGCCCCTTCAAATGATAAAGCATCATCAAAATACATTTTCCAAACCCTGGTGTTACACAGATCCTCTTTCATGTGACTTGCCTCTTCTCGCTCTATATTGATTTCCTCCAGACAAACATCCAAACCATCATCAAAAGACAAGATGCAATTTCCCATATCTTGGTCTGCGATGTAAATGGGGAAATTGTTTGGGTTTTGAGGGTCACTCACTGTATATGCTAATCTCGTTTCTCTGTACAACCGAGTGAATTGACCACCGAACACAGGGATTGTGGCATATGTCATTTCCAACTAAAGAGAACCCCCCAACTTGGCTCCCCATGACCTAGATAACAACATGCCATACTTAGGGGGAATATCTGCGATAACCACATCCATCAGAATACTCTTAACCGGGACTTGCGCCAGGGTAACTACTAGATCTTTTATCATCCCCATACACTTAACCCTTCTCGAGTCAAAAGAGTACATATTTCCATAAGGTCTTGTGATCTGGAGACCAAACTTGTCCATTATAATCTTGGGCATAACGTTATGGGAAGCTCCAAAGTCTAACATACAATTATGCAGCAACTGATCATACACATTCAGAGTGATATAAAAGGGAGCAATGGTGTCTTTGGCCCCTTCAAAATGGGGACCAAAGGTGATGTTAGGTTTCTCATCTTCCAAGTTTAAAACATCAGACTTGATTTCTAGCTCAGAGACACCCATCGTTTTGGTAATTTGCTTCCGATAAACGGGGTTCTTCGCTAATTCTACCAAAGGGATTGGTATCTTAATTTTGTTTAACTCATTTTCAAAACTAAAAGCTCCACTCACCTTGTCTGTTTCTTTGGTTGAGACTTCCGAATTCTTCCTTTCTGACTTATTTTTCTGGACCGCTTGATCACTCATGGTCCTAGTTGAAGACATAGCTTTATTTATCGGTTCGGTTTCTTGTGTTTAAGTTTCAACTTTTTCCACCTCGGACTCCATAGTGCTTACTACTTTAGTTTTGTTGTTGGGTAATAAGATCTCTTCCGAAGGAGGTTCATAAGCTTGACCTCTTTGAAGGATTTTCTTGGGTTGATTCGTTGAGGTGGGCTTACTCTTAGATCTTAAGTTGTACTTTGGTTGAAACTCGGCCATTATCATCTCAGTTTCTGGTTGAGATCCAAAGAGATCAGTGTGATCACCTTATTCACCCTTAATCAATGGTTGTCACGTGTTTAGAGATTTTCCATAGTATTCATGAGTCAGATATGGTTGAGTGCAGTCATCACCGAAGTTGGTGACATTGTTATCCAAATCTCCGAAGTCTTGAAAATCATTCGCTCCTATAAAATTTTCATTTTTCAAGGGAGCTTGTATTTTTTGATCTTCATTTTTTATTTGTATTTGTTGGTTTGGGGGGTTGGGGTTCCTCTTGAACTCCTTTTTTGGGAAAGAGTTAGCTTTGGCTTGTTCGAGCTCCATTCTGGATATTTTATTTCACATTTCTTTAATCACTCTAGCCATATCGTCCACCCTATCGTCTGAGGATCTATTGGACCCTGAAGGACCTGCTTGTTCTCTAAAGCATTTGGTCTCTCAATTTCTAGTCTCTAATATAGATTTAATCTTACCCGAAGCCATCATATTAGAATCTATTTCTACCACATCATCCTGCATTCGATTTAAGGTGGCTCCCATTCTCTCTCTTAAAAGGAGTGCAAAATCTGGCTCAAAATCTCCGACGAAAGTCACCTTGGCCGCGGGTTGGGATGGTTTAACCTCGGCTGGGATTTTATTGTATAGTTTTTTTAATCTCTGAATGAATTCCATGACTGTTTCTGAGTTCTTTTTCCTCAAAGACCCAAATTCGGTTAAATAATAGAGATGGTCTTTTCTCTCGCCCCATTGTCTGAGGAAAGCATCTTCCAAAGTGTCATAAGACAAGATAGAAGTTGCGGGTAGGCTCCGAAACCAAGTTTGGACCTGACCTTCAAAGGTTTGGACAAGGAGTCTCGAATATACATCCTCATGATTGATACCGAAGATATCCATGAATTGGTTGAACAAATTAATATGTTCGGTCGCGGTCAGATCCCCTTCCCCGGTGAATTTGAGTAAATTTTTTATGTAATTTTCTAGAAGATCGTGTAGAGGGACGGGCAATACTAATGGAGCGTATCTAGCTGCAACTTTCACAAACACTCTGGGAGGAGGAGTAGGCCCTTGGCCTCCATCTCCTCTTAGAGGGGCTCCTCCCCCTCCTCCTTTGATAAACCCTCCGCCTCCTCCTATAAACCCTCCACCTTTTCCTCCGGCGGCTACCATTGTTGTTTGTGGAAAGTTGTAAAGGGGGTTTTGGAAAATTAAAAGGGAATATTTATCTTCTTCGCGAAGAGGAAAATCCGATGAGGAAGGATAAGGAACGCGAGGAATCGGTTCCTCGGATTTGCAAGAGACAAAATCAGGAGAACCAACGGGTGTGGGAACCGAGTGTGTAACACACTCTTCAAAATTTGGTGAAATCAGTAAATTCAACTGAAGAAAATATGGTATGTCAAAAGCTGACAAACTTTCAAGAGGGCCCTTTCCTTTGTGTGCTA
This sequence comes from Picea sitchensis, assembly GCA_010110895.2. Lineage (NCBI taxonomy): Eukaryota > Viridiplantae > Streptophyta > Pinopsida > Pinales > Pinaceae > Picea > Picea sitchensis. Next base: position 57,718 of record SNQJ01S0088863.1, on the reverse strand, counting down.
CGGGGACTGTTGGATGAATCTCACTCCTAACTTCGGAGCAGTTTGGCATTGAATCTTTAGCATCAAAGAGAGGACTGAGTGAAGTTGAGGGTTTGGAAGGACTCTTAGTCTTCAGTGATGGGGTTTTAAGTTTGTAAACTGCAGTGGTCAGCTTAAAAGAGCCTCTCGGCTTAAGTTTGTCTGGTATTCCTTCGACTGGATGCCAGTTTATTTCTTGTGGAGTCGCCAAGTGAAATATTAAAGCCTTAAAAGGTGTGTAATCTTTGTTCACTATCAAAGGGTAATACTTTCAATGAAAAACAAATGTCGTTTTCCCAGGGAAAAAGATTTCATAACTTCGGTCCCCGACAACGGCGCCAGAAAGATGTTGTTCCTGAGTCTGTACTTAAGGCTTAAAAGTACAGTGTTAAGGCATCCGAAAGTGGGTAAAAGATGGAGAAGAGAGCAATTTCAACCTTCGGCAAAGGAAACTAGGGAAGATTTCTACGTTGGCATTGTCTAGCTTCCAACTGTTCCTGGATAGTTATATCTTGTTCAATGGTTGCCCATGAAGGTTCAAGTTCGACCCGATTAGTAGCAGTTTTAAAAATTGTGTCGAAAAGGTTTAAGGCAATGTGCATTTGGTCCAATAGTACGGGTTCGATATTAGGCTGTGTTGGTACAGGGACAGTCATGGAGGAACAATAAGAGTAGGAAAGACTTCAAATAGAGATTAAGTGTTGTCTCGATTTGGTCGAATAAAAGAGAATTTACGGTTTTAGGAATAAAATAGGGATGCAAATCAAAGGCTCTGTCCCGTAACTGTGTTATATTTTAATAAAGGGTGTGAGGTGGGAGAAAAACATTTAGTTGTCTATAGTGTAAGGATTCTACCAGGGGAGAATCTCACGAATAAACAGAAGAGGAAAATGTAAGGAAATAACCGATGTAGCAGAGAATATATGTAGAATTATGAAAATGCAGACTGGTCTTACACCCGTTGATAGCTGGTGCAGAGGAAAGACAACAAACAATTACAGAAAACCAAAATTCATTCGCTATAGTAGTGGTCGTACTAAAGTATAACGAAGCACATCAATTAAGAATATGAAATGAAATGAAAAATGAAATACAAGGAAACAAACTTGTAACACAGTCGTGACGCAATTGAGAATCTCCAGATTTGCTTGTATTAACTTCTCAAATGTAAAAAACTCTATTACAATCGACACAAAAAGGTCCAGCCTTGTTTATTCTTTCTGTGGTATATTTATATAATTTTACAAGATAGAATCTCAATAGTCACAAAATTTTGGTTGTGACAGAGAAGAGAGAAATCGCTCCATTTCTCCTACTCTATCTTCACTTGGTGCCAGATGTTTGTCATTGCGCGAGCTTGGTACAGGAGATACATCTTTCCACCAGCTAAGATATTAGCCGCGATGGTTCGGCTTGACAGCTGGCTTCGAAAAAGTAACATTCTCAGGCTAACTGTTGCATCTTGTCCTCCATCTATCCATCTATGATGTCTATGGTGCATAATCGTGCGCTGGGTTTAATCATGCATTTATCTACTTGGACTATGTCCACCATAGTCATATGCGAGATATCGGCCGAATCTCTTTCTTCCTCTTCCTTCAGATCGAGCGAGTTCTTTTCCATATTCATTTGCATCAACGCCTCGGCACTGCCTCCGCGGTCAATACCCAACAGCTCGTCATCTATGGAATTGAAGGTCTCCTCTAAAGAATTGGTTATCTTTTGGGCTTGTTGCTTGCCTTCGGTGATGTTATGCTCCCATTCCTTTAACAGAATGTTTCCCCTGGATTTCTCTGCAATGGTGAACCTAGGACTACCTTCCGAAACCCTGTTGTTCGTGGCTATCACAGCCTCCTGGAAGGTGACCTGAGCCTCTCCGGAATCCCTCTCTCTGGAAAATAGGTTCTCAGAAACCTGATTTACCAACAGACAGTTGTCCCTGATCGTTTCTACCTTGGTGAGCAAATTTCGTTGCGCCGCGGAGGCTCTGCTCCGAATCTCGATCGCCTGGGATTTGAACATCCCGATGTCTATCATTCTGTTCTCAGCGATCTCCACCCTAGCCTGCAGCTGTTCGATCAACTCCCTCTGCTGGCTTGCTTGCATCCGACCATCCTGGACCAGCAGCTATGCTTGCTCGAGCTTAGTTTTGAGCATCTCTATCTCGTTCTTATCGGCCAATCTGGCCTGCTCTATTCGTATGCTCGCCTGGTCTTTAGCAGTCTCTATTTTTGTGGCCAATCTGGCTTTAAGGGTCTTAATGAGTCAATTTTTTCTTTTAAGTTGGTTATTTAGGAGCCCGACTAAGAATTGATTGGCTGAGGCATATGCTCCTAGTGTCCCTGTTATTTCAGTAATGAATTGCTCATTTTTCTTGTCTTTTCCATCAGTTATGACTTTATATTTCTTGGCAGTCAACTCTCCTTCTTGATAGAATTCCCTTTTCACTACTGCCTTTCTCTTTTTATCGAAGAAAAACTCATTTGGAGGGAGTTATTCTACTCTTATGGGACTCAATTCTTCATTGAATATCCATCCCGCATAGATATTTCCTTGTGTCGACTGCAAGGGGGTGACTGATGTGATGGGTTCCCCAATCTGCTTCGCAAATTTTCCTGGTGTAGCGACCGGACTCTGTTTCTTTGGTGGGTCGGGAGTCTTTATTTTTTCTTTTGGACTCTGCTTCTTCGACGGGTCCGGAGTCTTTTTTTCTGCCTCCGGGCTCTTTGTTTGTTCCCCCTCGTCCTAGTGTTTTCCTTGGTCGGGAGTCGCATCCTTAGAGCCTTCGGCATCCCTCTGTTTTGTCTTCGAAATACCTGGACCCTCACCTCGCAACACTACGGGGAGATAGCTACATCGATGTTCTTGGAACTTTAGAACATCGGCTCTTTCCTCGGGTGCCAAGGATTGTATCCTGGCCAAAATCTCCTCATATGATCTCGCTCCTCGAAAAATGTCATCTGAGGGTGAATTCTCATGCTCAAATCTCTTGAGCCCGCAATTTGCCAAATGGTTTCTCACGACCCTCTGCAGATTGTGCTTCTTGTATTCGATGGAGACCAAATTTAGGTCTTCCAGGGCTGTCGCCTTGGCTTTGGCATGCTCGAAATATAATAAAGAATAAGAATTCAAACGAACAGGAAACGACAACCATACCTTTTTTGAGTACCCTTTAAGTTCTTTACTTACACTGCCAATTACTGTTTGCTGGGCAACCTCGCAACAAGCTAGCTTGTCGGGAATGAACAATGGCAGCGCATGTGGGGGAACAGAAGCCCCGAAAACTCCGAGGTAGGAAAATTAAGCTTCCACATACCAGTCTACAATGCTTCTCAGATTTGTTGCTATGCTGTCCGAGATCCGGGGTGGCGGGTGACCAAAAATGGCCACATGCAGGGGCACCATCACCCAGTTAAAAATTTCATATGCAAAATTTTATGCTTTGTTTTCCCATAATTTTGCATGATATACATGTATGGGTTCGTCTTCGGCTGGAGTCCAATCCAGCTCATCAATGGAAATGGTGTCATAGAAAAAATTGCGTCCATAATGTACGCAGACATGAAGAATGACGATGCCTTCCCATTATCCTTCTGCTCCCGATACTCTGTGACCCGATTGGTCAAGCTATCCGAAAGCATCTTTTCCCAATTAAAGGAACAATCTTCTGTGACCCGAAACATTAGAGGCACCCACGCAAGGAAAAAATGCGTTGTGTCCTCTTTCCCATATAACCGGCATGTCATCATGGCCACATATTTATACTGCAGTTCTAATGAAGCGATTGAATAAATGTCGTGGGTATCAGCTCTGAAATTCGCGGTGTTTGAAACCTAATCCTTTATCAAACTGGACATGGTTTTATCATACTGTACACATTCCTTCTTCTTGAATTCTTCCAAGAACTCAACGCCATATGTGTAGTCAGACGTCGTGGGTATCTTATACATGGTTTGAAGATGCTCTGGCCTGAAAGTCCCGATGGTGACTCTTTGCTCATTCATGATAGTCCTGGTCGGTATGTCCACATGATCCAACGCCCATCGGACCATGTCATAATATGGAAGCAACCATGGCCTAGCTGCTACTCTGTGCATTCCGGATTGGACGACTATTTTGTACTTGGTGGTTATATCACCTCTTTCGTTGTCGTCGGAGTCGTCAGAATAATCCACCAATTCTGATTGCAGAATATATGAAACATATGACCAGTTAGGGACTGAGTTGATACTTCAGGGCGAAGTATCAGAGACATTGTCTGAGCCTTGTCCCAAAACCTCAACATTCACCTTTGCTGCTTTCGACGGAGCCATGGCTGAAGCTTGCGTTTTAGCTCTTCTGCGATAGAACTGCGTATACATACAGAAGTCAGTTTACTCAGAAGTGATGAGCTCTGCAGGCTATGAAAATGCATTCGTTATAATGAATCGCAACTCTTACATATATTTGAAAACTCGGTGACTTTCAAAGCAAGCCTGTCAAATCATATTTAGAAATAATTTTTTGCCGTAAAAAATCCAATCTTATATTCATAGATTTACCCTATTTCCTCATTAATGTCATAAATTTTGGCGGTTTAAAAGTCAGTTGGCATATGGAGAGGAAATGCTTCCTTGTGAATCGTGCAAGCATCGAAACGCGGGATATGTCTTGATTTAGCTTAATTAATCCAATCTCGCCGACGTTAATCAATATCTCGCTACTCGTTATATCGGGAATTTTCCTTTAACATTTTGAGTCTTTAACACCCGAGACTGCGAAGATCGACTTTGGTTATTAAAAGGTAATTGTGATTTGAGGCTCGAATTATTTTATAATTATTACTTTCGCCATATCACGACTCGGAGCTTCGAAGATAGGTTTCTGGGAGATTTACATGCCGAGCTGCGAAACCGCGATGTCGAGATAACATGACTTAATTACAGGGAAGATAATCTTGGATTAAGTGATTAATTAATCAAGTTATAATTGCTTCGTGATTTCGCGAGTCGGGGTTTAGATGCTGTAACTTTCGAAAAATATAGTGTCGAGTGGCGAGACGCCGAGAACAACTTTTACCACGGTTAGATTTTACCTTTAATCCTTGACATGGGTTATTCAAAAGGACCTTGTGTCCTCGGCTATCGGGGATATGATAATAAAAATTTGGGTTTGGCGAATGTCGAGGCGCGAAACCCCGACGATGCTTAATCACGAGTTAGGGAAAACTTTACCCTTGTCACTGTCTTGAGTGGAAAGTTAAAATGATTTCTCTGTTTCGTGACTCGAGATATGTGGATTACATGAGTTATAGTATCCGACCTGGGATATCCCGAAGTAGAAAAAAAAGAGGAAACATTTTTATGAAAGGTAGGACTTGTTTCGAGGGTAGAATAATTATCATTGCTCGCGTGATAAAGCTTGAGAGATCTCGATATCTCAGAGGGAAAAAGAAAACCACTTTTTAGATTTAAATCAATAAAAATGAAATTTGTGACGGGCTATAAAAACAAGGGCGGCTCCAACACAAGGGACTTACATCCAGGGAGATGAAATTAGAGGAATGGATGTCCATTTGGGAATTGAAGGAACAAACTCCAATGGAAATGGAGAATGAAGGGATGAAAACATGAATATGGTAGAGACCATTAAAAAATTGAAGAATTATGTTCAAAGAGATAAAGTTGATAATGAAAGGCTTATGAGAGCCAAGGAGTAGCAGGATGACTTCAACATGAAGTTAATGTAGAGCTTGAACAGAATAGAAAAGAAATTGGATAAGGAGAGTGGCTAAAGCAAATCAGGAAGTCACAGGTCTCCTGATAAGAAAAGAAGAACCAACAGTGTCAGCAGACATCACCATCACTCCCCAAGGCATTCCAATAAGAGAGCACACAGTAGCTCAAGTCCATCCCCTGTTAGGAATCATAAGGGGTCTGGGGTGGATGAGTTAGGAGGAGAAATGAATAAAATCAAACCCCCTACATTTGATGGTGAGAACAAGAAGGATGAATATGCAGAGACATGGTTGTTGGGCATGAGAAAATATTTTCAATTACACAATTATTCTTCTCATGCATAAGGTAGAATTTCCATCTATCAACTCAAGGGAAAGGCATCCATGTGGTGGGATCAGCTTGTGAAGGTACGGGACATTAAGGAGAAAAATGTTACTTGAAGGGAATTCAAGAAGTATTTTGAGAAGAAATACTTGACTAAGAGATACTATGACAAGAAAATAAAAGAGTTCTTTAAACCCAAGCTTGGGAGTATGACCATAGATGAATATGAAAGAAGGTTTTTAGAACTGTTGAAGTATGTCTCTTTCATCAAGCATGAGACATTTAATATTCAGAGGTATTTGAGTGGATTTCCATCATTCATCAATGAAAAAATACAATATGATTATCCCAAGACATTGGAGGAGACCATACGGCAAGCTAAATGCCTATATGATTAGCAAAACATAAGGCCAACTTTCCAAAAATCTTGGGAAGACAAAAAGAAATTCAAGATGGATCAGAGGAAGAAGGTAACTAAGCCACCATTCTTCAGAAATAATCCTCAAGGACATCCAACTTCTAGAGAACCTAGAACGATTGAGACAGGGGGTCAAAGGCCAAGGCAGCCACATATTCAATGTTGGGTTGTAAAGGAGACCATATGTTCAGATATTGTCCTCACAGAGGTGAAAGCATGAGGATTGTTCACAATGTACAGCAAGATGAAATAGTGGAGGACATGGGAGGAAATGTACCAAGGATCTATGCAGCCCTGGACAACAAGAAAGCAAAGTATCAGCCACATATGATTGAAGTGGAAGGTATGATCAACAACCAAACCATTGCTATTTTAATTGATTCAGGAGCTACTCATAGTTATATAGATCCTAAGATGGTGGAAAGTTTGCATTTGCCAAGAAGAAAGCATGGAAAATATTGGTTGGTGCAGCTGGCTACCAGAACCAAAAGAAAAGTTAATGAGATGGTTAAGTCATGTCTTATGGACATGAATGGGCTGAACACCAAGGTAGATTTGAACATCTTGCCTTTAGGTTTCTATGACTGTCTAATTGGGATGGACTGGTTGGACCAACATCATGCTATCCTGGACTATCATAACAAGGATTTTACTTGCTTGGATGAGGAAGGGAACCTAAGGAAAGTGTAGGGAATTCTTAGGGTAGTAACCATCATAGAAATTTCAAGATTGCAGCTGAAGAAATGTTACAGAAAAGGGTGTCAAATAATTGCAACACATATGGAAGAGACACCTAAAGATAAGGTTCCAAATTTGGAATATCATGTAGTCCTGGAAGATTTTGAAGATGTGTTCAAGGAGGTACCAGGACTACCCCCAAAGAGAGATATTGATTTCTCTATAAATTTAATGCCTGGAGCATCTCCAGTGTCAAAGACTCCTTACAGAATGAGTACAGAAAAGTTGAAGGAGTTGCAAATGCAGCTGGAAGAACTTCTGAAGAAGGGGTATATAGGCCCATGTGTGTCACCTTGGGGTGCCCCAGTCTTGTTCATGAAGAAGAAATATGGGACATTAATATTGTGCATTAATTTCAGACAATTGAATAAAGTGACGGTAAAGAATAAGTATCCTCTTCCAAGGATTGATGATATCTTTGATCAATTGAAGGATGCAAAGATATTTTCAAAGATACATATCAGGTCAGGATACCATAAGGTAAGGATTATGGAGGAATATATCATCAATACCGCCTTTAGGACAAGGTATGGTCATTATGATTTCACAGTGGTACCATTTGGGTTGTCAAATGCACCAGTGGTTTTCATGTGCTTAATGAATGGTGTTTTCCAAGAATATTTAGACAAGTTTGTCATTGTCTTTTTGGATGACATCCTTGTATATTCCAAGTCAGAAGAAGAGCATGAGCATCATTTGAGGATGGTGTTGCAAGTATTAAGGGAGCATCAGTTGTATGCCAATTTGAGAAAGTGCTCATTTTATCAAAAACAAATTCATTATTTTGGACATATCATTTCAAAGGATGAGATAGCAGTGGATCCTGAGAAGATAGAAGCAATTAGAGAATGGTCAGTGCCAAGGAATGTGACAGAAGTCATATCATTCATGGGCATTGCAGGCTACTATAGGAGATTCATTGAAGGATTCTCAAAGATTGCACACACAATCACTTGCTTGCAAAAGAAGGGTATGAAGTTTCAGTGGACATTGGATTGTGAAAAGAGTTTCCAACACTTGAAACAATTATTACCAAGTGCTCCAATACTAAGGATTGCAGATCCAAATAAAGACTTCATTGTATGCACGGATGCATGTAAAGGACTTGGTGGATTCCTCAGTCAAAATGGGTTTTTTATATGTTATGAATCAAGGAAGTTGAAGGAGCATGAAAGACACTATGCCACTCATAATTTGGAGTTGGAATCCATAGTGCATACCTTGAGTAAATGGAGACACTACCTCATGGGAAAAAGGTTTGAGTTGAGAACAGACCATAATGGTCTGAAATATTTATTTGATCAGCCAACTCTAAATGCTAGACAAAGCAGATGGTTAGAATTTCTAAGTGAATATGACTTTGATATAAAGCATATCAAGGGGAAAGAGAACAAAGTGGTTGATGCACTCAGTAGAAGAGTGCATGAATTGCATGCTACAGCCATTAGCATGTACCAATCAGATTTGAAACACAGAATTTTAGAGGCTACAAAATTAGATTTGCAATACAAGGAATTAGTGGAAAAATTACAGCAAGGTAATCTACAGCAGAAAATTGAAAAATACAAGCTAGATAATGATGAAATTTTCATGTACAGGGGAAGAATTTATGTACCAAATTCCCAGGAATTGAAAAATCTGATATTGAGAGAAATGCATAATGTACCTTATGTTGGGCACCCAGGTTATCAGAAAAATATTGCAGCTGTCAAGAGCCAATATTATTGGCCCAGAATGAAGAAATAAGTTGTTGAATTTTTTGCCAAATGTTTGGAATGTCAAAAGGTAAAGGCTGAGCATAGACACCCAGCTGGTTTGCTATAGCCATTACCCATTCCTCAGTGGAAATGGGAAGTTGTAACAATGGATTTCATCACCAAACTTCCCAAAACAAACAAGCAACATGATTCTATCATGGTAGTGGTGGATAAGCTTACTAAAGATGCCAATTTTATTCCAGTTAAGCTCACTCACAAGGCAGACAACATTGATGATGTTTATATGAAAGAAATTTCTTGATTACATGGAATACCCAAGACAATTGTGTCTGACAGAGATCCAAAATTTACCTCAAAATTTTGGAAAGGATTATATAATGGATTTGGAACAAATTAGAATTTTAGCACAGCGTATCATCCAGAATCAGATGGGAAAATAGAGAGGGTAAATCAAGTGATTGAGGATATGTTGAGGATGCATGTGATGGATAAACCATAAAAATGGGAAGACTACCTAAACTTAGTAGAGTTTTATTATAACAATGGGTACCAAACAACTTTAAATATGAACCCATTTGAGGCACTTTATGGTAGAAAGTGCAACACATTGGTAATATGGGACAACCCAATAGATAGAGAAGTGGTTGGGCCATATTTACTCAGGGAAATGGAGGAGAAAATGTTGAAAATAAAACAAAATTTAAAGGTTTCCCAAGACAGTTAGAAAATATATGCTAATAAGGGCAAAACTCATAGGGAATTTAAAGTGGGAGACCATGTATTCTTGAAAGTGAAGGCCAACAGAAGTTCCCTCAAGTTGGGAAATTGTTCAAAGCTAGAAGCTCGCTACTATGGGTCGTTTGAAATCCTAGAGAGGATTGTTCCAGTAGCTTATATTATTGCATTTCCTGCATCTATTTATGTTCATAATGTATTCCATGTATCATTACGCAAGAAATATATACATGATGTTAATCATGTTATTGATTGGAATGTGATTTAGGTGGAGCAAGAAGGCACTTTAAAAGTGCATCCGGTACGCATTTTGGACCAGAAAATAAAAAACATCTGGGTATGGTCCTGAGGACGCTACTTGGGAGCATGAGGATGCAATGT
>SNQJ01S0088863.1:0-33357 GCA_010110895.2 Picea sitchensis | reverse complement strand
TTTGACACCTCTTACCATCTTGTTCAGACTCATCCATAAAAAATATGGGAAATCAATTTCAGGACCTCCTTCAAAGTGTAACAGAAGCCTAAGATGATATAGGAAGGTTACATCATACCTTCTCTCACAAGTGAGGAATCGTTGAAGACTAGCAAACATTGGATGATACTCTTCCTTGATATAGTTCCTAGAAATCCCCTTTTTCCAATCAGGGTGTTGATGGTCTTCCTTCAGAAATCATTGGCACACTTCCTTGTTGATTCCTACTATTTTGAAATACGTGGCTCCTCTACTAGGTAATCCCATGGCTTCCCTTAAGGTTGCTTCATTGATTGTTAGCTACAGATTGGCTATGTGCAAAATCTCTCCATCATAACCCTGAATAAATGCGTGAGATACGTTCTCATGACAGCCTGTGAATTTCTCCAAAAATGGCATCCATCCCGCTCTAACATACTTATCTCTACATAGCTGGAACTCCTCGGTCTCCCTATAAATATGGAAGACTGGTTCATGTCTACTTACAACCATCTTTATAAACTGTGAGTAAAAATTGGGCTGTAGCGCAAGGATTTAGTCAGCTATGAGGGTAAGGGTTTGGTACTGGAGATCACAGAGAGGAGTGAAATTGGAACTGGAGAAAGGTTGGTAATGTCAAAAAAATATGGTGATGGCGTCGATAATTCGAATGGTGAAAAGATGTCGCAAGGGAAAATTAAGACAAGATGAGGCTCATCTGGATGGCTTCACCACCCTGATAAGCCATTTCATTTCTTCTCGTTATCATAATGATGGGGACGGAACATTGGGTGTCGAAGCATCATTTTTGTTTTGGATAGGTGATTGGACCTCTGAGCGGTGAATTTGACGTTGAATCATGGCTCATGACATGAGATAAGTTCGTGATTTTCTTAAGGATGAAGCACGTTCATGGCTCATCATTACTAGACATGCTCCATATTCACACTTTTGATGTGATTTTTCCATCAATCATTTTCAAGCGCTTATGTGATGAGAGGATTGATTAAGGTTAAGCATATGGGTATGAGGGAAGTGAAGGTTAGGTGCATGGTTTTAACACTAAGGTCATAAGATCTAGTATACATTTTCATACCTATTGTAGTTTTATAAGCAAAGGAAAGTAAATAATACCATGTTACCTTTACTTTTACCATTGTATGATCAATACCCATAGAATATGCAACTGCCTTTGTATTTGAAGCTTGTAGATTGTCATAGTTCATCTTTTTGGGCTAGAGTTTTTTGGAAGCTTGGTACTGGAATTTCCTGTACTTCATGAAACTTCTTTATTCTATGCTTGTCTTCTTTTGTGTCTGGTTCTGCAGGGTTGTAAGATGAACATGTTGGTTTCTGAAAATGAGATGTGAGTCTGAAAAAGAGTCATGAAAGAGCTCTTGACCCACCCCCATGCCAAGGATATTGCATATCCTTATGCAAGAAGTTTCAACACCCTGTATCATAATGGACGAAAATTGATAAGATAAAAGAAACCAGATCAATTCCAAAAGTACATTTATCACCTAGCATATGATCACATGCCTAAAAAAATTGAAATTGCCTTTCTTTTGATGACTTATTGACAAGGGTAGCATTTAGTAGTGAAAACAAGGAGGTTTTTATATCTTTGCCAGAAGAACAAATCCAACCTAACTTGCTTCAAAGATTTACTATCATTAGATGTTATGGATAAATTTCACAGTATAAGTAGATTAGACTCCCTAGTTAGGGCTCCACTCTTAAGAAGTTTCCTTCTTAGGTAATGTAGGCTTTAGATGTCAGACCGGTAAAGTTGACTTAGGGTAATTCTCAAATGGACATTTTCTTGTAGTAATTATCTTGTTTGTTAATCTGGAGTTTGTATCTTATAAGTGTCAACAGTGGTCTTCCTTGTAATATTCATTTTTTTTAGATGACAAAAGTGAATTTTTCAATTAGACAAGTATAGATGAGACATTTTTCAACCAGAACCCACTACCAGCAAGCATGTTCAGTACTCTGGTGGGGTAGTTGTGATAATTGGTGAGAGCCATCCCTTCCCAAGGCAGAATGCCCCATTGCCAATAGGCATGTTCAGTACCATGATGGGTTTTCCTAGTCATACCATAGACCAGTACCCGCTGCCAGCAGACCTGTTTAGTACCCCGACGGGCTAGTCTCTTAAACCCTTTTTCCATCAGAGGCTTCTTGTCCATAGTCACCTATTTCAGTTTTTTATTAAAGAGTGTTTTTTCACAGTGACAGGGGAGGCTCGTCTAAAAACCTTTTTACAGGCTAGGATGGTATTGGGTTGGAAGGTATATTCTCTTATTTGAATGTCTATAAAGATTTTTCTGAAGGAAAAATAAACTTATGTATGCACGTTATTTCTTTAGAATGATCCAGATGTATAATTCTGTCTGAGTTTGTCCATAAGAGAATGACCTAAAGTTACCTTAGGGTATTGATACATCCTCTTCCATAAGAGTTTTCCTAGTGTGCCCATGACAGAGAGTGTTCATATACTCATATGTTACTCTTTAGTAAAGATAATTCAGTGAATACTATTGAAGTCAAGTTAGGGTGAGATAGTTACTTGTAGGCTAATATATTTTTTTATCCATTTAATCATGCTGAAATACTGGATAAAGGAAACCTCTAGACTTTGAAGCAGATTAAGCATGTTTTTTTTTTGGTTTTTTTTTTAACAAGCATAGGTAAAGATTATGTCTTCTTTTTCAAGCAACTGAACCAAAAGAAATAAAAAATTCTTCCTTTTAGCTAGCAACAGAACCAAAAGAAATTAAAAATTCTTCCTTTTAGCTAGCAACAGAACCAAAAGAAATTAAAGATACTTCCCTTTAGTCTGCAACAGAACCAAGAGAAATTATTGCTTCATAAGGGTTGCCATTTGATGTTGCATTTGGCTTCCTAGTTCCATCTTGAGTGGTTACTGCATGGCTTCATACTTCATAAAATTTTCAAATAGGCATAGCATTCCTTGTCAATTAGGTGATGTGTCCTGATAGTACCGTATAATGGCAGACTTCTGGTACCGGATCAGCACAGGACTGTTGGTTCCGAACCAGAACAAGATTTTTGGTACCAGATCAGCACAGTTGGTACCGGACTAGAACAAAGTATTGTTGATGCCTACCAACTAATGTTTTAGCAAGTTCGTGAAGGATCAAATAAATTATATAAATCTACTTACAAAGATAAAATGAAAAAGTAAAAAAAAAGGAGGTAAGTTACCTTCAACTTATTAACAAAACACAATCCACACCTATGTACAAAGGTTTTTAAAAGTAAATCAATCAATCAATCTAGATCAGTAGGAAAGTTTCCTTCCTTACTAATCACCTGCATATCTAAATTCTATAGTACACGTGTCAGAAATTCCTCTTTTGACAGGGGTTTGTTATAAATTCTCAGTCAGTGACCATTCACAAGTAGTGGTGTCTGATGTTCGTCGATTTTCTTTATCCTGATTGAACCGTTATCATAGACAGTGTCAATTTCATAAGGTCCCATCCAACGAGTAGTTAACTTACCTTTGAAATTCTTGAATCTATTGTCATACAACAGGGCCCAATCTCCTAGTTGAAATTTTTTCTTTTTGAGATACTTGTCATGCCATTTTGTTCTCTGCTCTTGAATGAGGGTGGTTCTTTGAAGTGCTTCCTACCTGATTTCATCCAACTCATTAATCTGCAAGAGTCTTTGTTTCTCGGCTTCATCTAAGTTCATGCCAACTTGTACTGCAGTCCTGAAGGTTTTGATCTGGAATTCTATAGGGAGAAGCACATGCTTCCCGTACACCAACTCATAAGGTGTATGTCCTGTTGTATTCCTCCAGGTGATTCTATAAGCCCATAATGCTTCTAGTAATCTGTCAGCCCAATGCTTTTGGTGTAGTTGTATTGTTTTAGTAAGAATGGACTCAATGACTTTGTTGGTAGACTCTACTTGTCCATTTTCCTGTGCATGATAGGGTGTAGATTTCCTGTGCTTGATTTGGTACTGTTTTGTAACAGCTTTGACTAGATTAGAGGTAAATTGAGTTCCCTGATCAGTCACAATTTCCCGAGGTACTCCAAATCTAGTAAAAATGTCATTGAAAAGGAAATCCACCACTGACTGTTCACTTGCAGCTGGTAAATCTTTTGCTTCAACCCACTTAGTCATATAGTCAGTACATACAAGTATATACTTTTTATTTTTAGATGCAGGGTTAATGGGTCCTACAAAATCTAATGCCCATTTCTCGAAAGGCTCAATGAATACTTGGTCTTGAAGTGGCATTTGGTCTCGTGTAGTAGGCTTACCCATTCGTTGGCGTTCATTGCAATTGGATACATAAGTTCTATCATCTTTGAAAATATTAGGCCAATAATAACCAGATTGCAAAACTTTATAAGCAGTCCTCTTGTCAGCAAAGTGTCCTCCACAAGGACCATCATGGTAGGCTTGCAAAATATCATGGATCTAATCTTCCGTTACACATCTTCTAATTACCAAATCTAGTCATGTTTTGTAGAGACAATCATCGTGCCACATGTAGTTTGCACTTAGCTGAATTACTTTTTGTTTTTCTCTAGGAGACAATTTTTGAGGCATCTTCCATGTCACCAGATAGTTAGCTACATCTGCATACCAAGTAAATGTAGAAATAGAAAACAAATTTTCATCACGAAAGTTATCATCTACTGGTGCGTTATCTCCCGGATGAATCATTCTAGATAAGAAATCAGCCACAAGATTATCCTTACCAGTTCTATCAATAATGTTGATATTAAACTCTTGTAATAATAACAACCATCTCGTAACTCTAGGGTTCGTTACAGGCTTTTTCATTAAGAATTTGATGGTTGAATGATCAGTGTGTACAAAAGCTTGATATCCTGTAATATAGTGTCTAAATTTATTGATAGCATGGACCACAACTAGCAATTCTTGTTATGTTACCGTATAATTAACTTCTGCTAGAGACAAATTCTTACTGACAAAGTAAATAGCATAAGGCATTTGATTTTCCCTTTGTCCAATAACTGCCCCAAGGGTTGTGTCTAAGGCATCGGTACAGATATGAAAAGGAAGGGACCAATTTTGTCCTCTTAATACAAGGGTAGTTGACAATTTCTTTTTTAGAATCTCAAAAGATACTTGGCATTCATCATCCCAATTAAATTTGACTTCGTTAGATAATAAATTGAATAAAAGGGTAGCTAGGCTTGTAAAATTCAGAATGAATCTTCTATAGTAGCCAGCATGCCCTAAAAAGATGCAAACTTCCTTTTGTGAGGAAGGTATTCTAATTTGTGTGATAATATGAATCTTTTCCAGATCAACTCTCATTCTAGAACCAGAGATGTGATGTCCCAAAAAAATACCTTCAATGAGCATCATCTTTGACTTTTCATTACTTAGGGAAAGATTAGTTTCCTTGCACCTAATCAAGACTTTTTCTAGGCTGGTCAAAGCTTCCTGGAAGTCATTTCCATGGACTGTAAAGTCATCCATGTAGACTTCCACGAAATCATTGTTCAAGTCAGAGAAAATGGCTAGGAAAACCCTTTGAAAAGTGGTTGGGGCATTACAAAGTCCAAAAGGAAGAACCCTATAAGCATATGTCCCCCATGGGCAGGTGAAAGTGGTCTTCTCCTGGTCTTCAGGTGCTATTTGTATTTGTTTATAACCACTAAACCCATCTAGGAATGAAAAATACTTCTTCCTAGACAAGGTATCCAACACCTGATCAATAAATGGTAAGGGAAAATAATCCCTATGAGTGGCTTTGTTCAGCTCCCTGAAGTCTACACATATTCTCCACTTACCATTTTTCTTGGGAACTATGACAAGTGGAGACACCCATTGGCTATCTGAAATGGGGTATATGATATTGGCTTGAAGGAGTTTTTGCAATTCCTCTTTTACAATATATTTGAGGGTTGGATTCATCCTTCGCTGAGGCTGTCTAACTGGTCTGATTTGGTCATTAGTGTAGATATGATGTGTGCATGTGTCAGGTTGAATGCCTTTCATGTCTGCATAATCCCATGAAAAGGCATCAAATTGTCTTTGGAGCATTTCAATTACTTGTGATTTTTGTTCTGGTTCCAAACTAGAGTTGATATACAAGGGTTTTCCTGGCCTAATCTCAACAAGTTCAGTACTTTCTTCCTTATCTGAGGAAGCTGGTGATAAAGCATATAATTGAGTGATATCAGGGTGCCAATTTTGTTGAAATTCGGAACTAAAAATGTGTGACAACTCTGCAAAAGACCTCGAATATTCAATACAATTTGTATCAACAAAAAATAAAATTAAGACTTGTTCATTTGATTGTTCTTGCATTCCTCTTACTTTCTCAAGTGTTAATAGGGGTCTGATGCAATCTTCCTCTCCATAAGGGTTTTCTAACCAAACAGGTATCTCCTGTGTCAGTTGGGCATGAGGGAAGAGGACAAGCTTTTGGTTATGTGTACCATTGGATATAGTCATCTCACCAGACTGACAACTGATAAAGGCATCTGTTGTGGCCAGCCAAGGATGGCCAAGGACCACAAGGTGCCCTGGTTTAGAGGATGATTTAGAATAGATGACTATAAATTCTATTGGATACTCCCAAGAAGCTAGAGTGACTGTGACATCATCTAGACTTCCTGTAGGGCTAATGACTGACTTATTTGCCAACTCTATCATGGTTTGAGTTGGTCTCAACTGGTTGATTTGGAGTTTTTTCATAGTGTCAAAAGGTATTACATTAATTGTTGCACCCAAATCAATAAGTTTGTTTGGTAAGGAAATACCATTAATTTCAACAGTGACTATTGGGTTCCCAGGGTCATTATATTTGTATGGCATTTCATAAACAAATTCAAATAATTTCCCCACCACTTGAACAAGGGGAGGTTCCTTCTTCTTCCTTCCTGGTTTCTTAAGGCAGAGATCCCTTATGATTTTGGCATATATGGGGATATCCTTAATGTCTTTCAACAGAGGTATTTTTATACATACGTTTCGTAACTCATCCTCTATGTCTTTGTGCAATGGTGGGTCAAGTTTCTTTTCTAATAATCTTTCAGGGTAGGGTGGAAGATTATTTTTTTGAGGTACTCCTACGGGCTGAGAAGTGGTTGGAATAGGAGAGGAAGTCTCTTCTTCTATAGGGGTGGTTTGAGTGTTTTCTTCTTGAATTATTACCCCAGGATTCGATTGATTTACAACTTTCCCTGATCTTAGTTGAATTTCATAGGTGGGAAAGGTTTGAACTTCTGCATTCTGCACAGGGTGGGTGGGTCGATTATTGGGGTTAGGGATTGGCTGGGTAGGAATTGTTGTTGGTCTCGGAGGGTTTTGGGAATCTTGGTTTTGTGGTTGTTGATTGGCATTTATAGATACTTGTTGTTGTTGATTAGGGTTAAAGGGGGTTGTAAATTGTTGTTGTATAGGAGGTGGGAGTAAAGATTGCATATGTGGTGAGTTAAATCCAGGTAGTAATTGGGAAATGTTTGCAGGATACTGTGGATATGTAGGGTAAGAGGGATCCCCATACACAAGCCCCCTCCAACCTTGTTGCCAAGGTTGAGTTTGAGCTTGCTGAGGTGTCCATTGTGGATAGGTAATTGGAGGAGGACCCCATTATTGTTGTTGATACTGTGCATTAGGGTCATAAAATGCATTGGGGTTTTGTGCTCTCCAAGGTCTTCTGGAAGGGTATGGTTGTTCTTGTGAGACTCCTCCTCCCCTATACATGGCTTGTAGATCAAGAAAAGTTGGAAACTCAGATGTGGGGTGCTCTAGTGTACACAAGCCACATATTTCTATGACATTTAATGGACATTCTTTCTCACTGTGCTTCTTTCGACATCTAGGACAAAAGATTGCTAAAACAATCTCTTCTTCTTGTTTCTTATTCAGTTTTAGGGTATCTAACTGGTTACTGATTGTGCTCAAGATGTATGTTTTAAAGTTCTCTAATAATTTTCCTAACTCAATTCTAGTGACAGTCCCTGAGCTTTGTCTTGTGTTTCTGCTAAAAGAATCTCTTGGTACTTTGCCTGTTTTAGCTTGTCCTCTTGAGTATATTCTACAGTAATCTGTAATCTCTGCAAAAGGCTTTTGGTGCACATCTCCTGAACTTAACAAGTTTAAAACTTCTATGCAATCATCTCTAATACCTTTCAAAAATACAGTTCTTACTACAGTTGGGTCTGTGGTGAATAATTTTGATTTTTGATAGTTGTATAAGAACCTTTCTAAGTAATCTTCAGGGCTTTCATCTTCTGTTTGCTGCATTTTTAAAATGTCATTTTTATCATTATCCTTACAATAGTCTTGGTATTTCCATAAAAATGTGTCTTTCATCTGATCCCAAGAGAGGATTGTATTTTCTCCTAAGATCATGAACCATCTTAAGGTTGAATCATTCATTGTAGCAAGAAAGAGCTTAAGTTTTTGGGCATCGTCTGAGTAGTTATAGCTTCTACATAATATGTCAAACTCGAATAAAAATAAATCTGGATCTTCAGTTGACATACCTGTGAAAGTGGGTAATGATGATAGTGGGGTATTTTTCATGCTGATGTTTTTGGAAATATCCAAGATTGGAAACCCAAAGCTCTCAGTCTCAGTGGTTTCATTTCTTTCTTCGTCTTCCATTCCACTGATAGATGGTTCAGAAACTGGATTTTGTGTGTCTCCTAAATATTCAACAGATTCACGTTTTGCCTGCTCAAATGTTGATTCTTCCATTTTAATTTCTTCTTCTGGAGCCACGCTGGCTCCCCTTGAACCTCCTCCTGGTGGAATTTTTCATGCACCAGTGTCAGTTGGATTAGTGGGGGGGGTTGTTTTTGAATCTTTATATATTACAAATCTACCCTTATTATCTCTATATCTATGCATAAAATGGAAATTTGATTCTTAACTGAATTGAAATCCGAATTCTATCTAGAAGGTAAGAAGGCAACCTAGCTTTGGAGAACCCCACTCTAGTGGTCGTGTGGCTCTTTAATCACATCTTAAACTTTTTATCCTCCTCCCTCAAGCAGCCTTTTAAAATCATTCAAATACTATGCAAACAATCTAAGCTAGAAATCACTTCCTACCGTTTGCAACTCCTCGGCAACGGCGCCAAAATGTTGTGCTACTTATATGTTCAGTATAATGCACTCATTGATTATCAATCCAGGATTCATAATCAACAGAGTTATAAGACACCAGTAAGAAAGGTAATTCTAATGTCATGAGTATAGAACTATTCTATATTATGCATGTTGGAACTAAAGCAAACTAGCAAATGAAAACACACTTTGGTTGTCTTTCACAGAGAGGCTATCTACTCCATTAAGGCACATGCAAGTATGATATGGAGTTATTTGACAGATCAACTCTACTATCTGACCCAGGAAGTTAATCATGCAATCACACTCTGAAAAGGGATTCACACATCAATCATCAAGACATAGCATGGGCAGTTCAATAATCAATATACTGAGTATGTTGTGGTTCACAATATTCTATTGTGAACTTCACCAGTTCTTTCCAAATACATTTGACTACTACTGTCAACATACATGTCTGTTAGGAAAAATCAAATTCATAAGAATAGAAACAGAACATATGCAAAACAGAGTAAGTAAAGATCTTTAAGCAATCATATAATCGAAATCCTAGTCTAAACTATATTGTCATCATCTGAAAGAACTAAGATTCAGCTAATCTCATGATTATGCTACTGAAATCAAATGCTAATACTAATATATGAAGATGCTGACCTTTGTTGGATAGTGGGCCCTTTCCATTTCAACGGGTCAACGACTGAAGTCTACTGTAAACTTTCTTTCAATCCACACATTACTCTTACTCGCGACAGTGAATGGTTTGGTACTGGATCTGGATGGAAGGTGCACTCGGTACCAGATTCAGATAGTGGCAATCTGGCGCATAAGTACCAGATGGTTGAGATGATACAAAAATGTTGGACTCATCTAGAGGTCAAAGGTTATACGTGGAAATTTAAAACATTAGTACATGAAATATTTAGTCTCCTATCTCAATAAACCACAAAATGCATGAATTCAATTATACTTTACCTTATGACCTCATCAATGGTTAATGGTAGTGTTCTTTGTCATTTATCCAAGCTTAGGTAGGCCAAAAAGGTATAAATGAGGAGTATAATCGGGTAGTGGGGATGTCAATTTAGACGCTCAACAGTTTCCAACCCTTTCTGGAAGTCTTCATTCCACTGGAACTTTGTTTCTTTTTTCAATAAATTCTCCATAGGTGCGGTAATCTACACATACCCTTTGATGAACTTCCTATAGTATCCTGTATGGCCCAAATTTTCTCTAAACTATCTGACTAATATTGGTGGTTTTAAATCCAAAATCACTACGATCTTAGAAGAATCCACTAATAAGCCTTGATTACATACCACATGACCTAGAAGAATTCCAAACGGTGAGCCAAAAATGAATTTCTTCAAGTTTAATGAATTTTGAAAATGTCTACACCTATCCAACATTAGTCTTAATACCTTTCTCAAAATACTAAATACAGTCCAGCCATCTAAGTAGACTTCCAGGAATTTATGAATAAACTCCTAAAAGGCAGGCTATGATCATGACTCTTGAAAACACTACAGGTGCATTCTTCAACCCAAAAGGCATCAACATATATTGGTAGCTTCCCCATTCTGTCGCAAAGGTATTTTTATTCCTATCTTCCTACGCAATATTGATATGATGATACCCTGAAAATCCAACTACGAAAGAGTAAGCCTCCTGCCCTCCTACATTTTCTAGTACTTCATCTTTGAATCGTGTCGGAAATGGATCATGCAAACACACATCATTCAATTTCCTCAAGTCGACACAGATCTTGATTCCCCCTGTTTTTTATCCTACATCACCATTGGACTTTATCCATTATGACTCTTCAACTAGATCAATGATTTCAGCCTCTATCATGTGATTTATCTATGTCTTTACCTTTTCCTTGTATTTCTGGTTTAACCCATATGGTCTCTGTCTCACAGATTTTGCGTCTTGTTTCAAAGGAATCTTCATTTCTCCTAATTCACCATCTATCCCATTCATCTCTCAGAATGTGGATGGGAATAGATCTTGATACTCACGCAGTAAATCTACAATATTCTCCACAGTTTCATCATTCCAATAATCGCCTATCTGTGCAAACTTTTGGTTTTCGTCCTATCCAATGTTTACTTTTCGTGTCTTCAGTGATTGTGCGTATGTGGCAGATTCCAACTCTATTCCTTCTATTGTGCGTTCCCCCTCGGTCTCAGGTACTTATATATTTTTGGGATCCTCTTCATCCTGATAT
This sequence comes from Picea sitchensis, assembly GCA_010110895.2. Taxonomy (NCBI): domain Eukaryota; kingdom Viridiplantae; phylum Streptophyta; class Pinopsida; order Pinales; family Pinaceae; genus Picea; species Picea sitchensis. The sequence continues at coordinate 22,005 of SNQJ01S0088863.1, read as the reverse complement.
TCCTTAGTAACATTATAACACTCTAGTAGTTCATGAATTGTCATGAAAACTCTATGTTCTTCACACATAGGTAGTATCTCCATTGTCCCTTCTTCTAAAAATGTATTGGTTTTAATTTCCTACAAAGTTGTATCTATTAATGGAGATTCATGTTAGAAAGTAAATGTTACCTTGAACCTTTGAGTTAGCTCATCCCAATTCGTTGTTTATTTGTGCATTTCCAGTTCCAAATTCCAATTCCTAGGGATTGTATCCAGTGTATGTATGAACTTGTGCACCCATTCATCCCTTGGTACTGACCCCCATACCTCTCGACACTGCATAATATGTTTTTTCGGATTACCTTCCCTGGTATAATACTGTGCAATCTCCTCCTCTATATTGAATCTAATCTGCATCAGTCTTCTACACTACAGTCAGTCATCAATTCCTTCCTTGTGTGTGGTCCACCATCTGGTCGGAGTATCTTTCAAGACAACATCCAGTGCTAAAAATCTCTAATGTTCTGGTACCTTTAACTCAAAAACTTGTACAAATGTTTCTATATTGGACAATCCATCATACTTAGGTGGGTCACATAACTCTGCTCCAATCTAGCACAATGATCGAGTAATGTGGGCACATCGTCTGGTGGATAATTCATGCATCCTATGATGTGAATGTTCTATTCCTTCCTTTGAATCTGATGTACATGAGTTGATGCTCCTCCAACTTAGTGCAACATCTACAGTGGGGTTGACATAATCATCCATTTGCAAAGTCATGTTATACAAATTATCAATTCCATTCCCTTTTTTTGGATCTATGTACCTCTTTCCCTCTATTGGGTCTAATGGTGTAGTAACCTTTAATTCTATGACTTCAAAGATCATATCCCTCCTCTTCAAATTGATGATCACCTGATTGTCAAAATCACATTCTAAGCCCATCAGTGATGGATATGGTTGAGTTTCATCCACTATTTCGATAAATTTGAAATCTGTTATGTTGTGCACTCCATCTATGTTCACAGGTACACCTTTCAATTGTCCAATTGGTACTATCTTGTGTTGGCTTGCCAGTCTTAACTGAACAAGAGACCAAATCAACTTAGTCCTCCCCATCCTTTTCCAGGTTTTCTTTGGTAACACATTTACATCAAATCCCAAGTCCAATATGACATTTTCCACATCATGCTCTCCAATCTGTGCACTGAGCCTAAACTCTCCATTGGTCCTCTTCTTGCATAGTACATGATTTGCTACCCTTGGCGTGGTAGGAAATTCCTTTTCTTGTGCGTATTGATAGATCATTCTACATAATCTCTTTAACACATTTTCATCTTTCATCAACTGTAAATATCTTTTCAAAAAGTCTCTCAATGTACTTCCCTTCTCAATTGGTCACTTTTTTATATTACAATCGTAGAATGGATTCATGTCCACCATAGGTGGCGCAACTGATGTCGATGCTACCCAATCTGATTTCAACAACTCCTTACTTGTGTGTTTATCCGTCTCTTTTTCCTACTATGGGTTGAACTTTGGCATAGGCGTTGCTGATTTCTTTACCCATTGCTCAACTTGTTTTCCTCCAGTTGTCACGTCACTCCCGGTTCTATCCCCTCCATGCATAACAACTATTATTTTAGGCTCTTTGTCCCATATCTCGGCTGATATTTTTTGGACATTTGGATTTTGATTTTGGTGTTGGTTTCCTCTTTCCTACCATTTCATCAATAGTTGAGGACAATCCTTTGTCACATGGTCCAATGCTCGACAGTATGTGCAAGTTGAATAAGGATTTGATCAGTCACAAGCCAAGTGTCCCATTTGATTGCAGTTGTAACATATTATTGGCCCTCTTCCTCTTCCAAAATTCCCTCTACCCTGACCTCTGCCAAATCCTCGGTTTCCTTGATTAAAACATCTCATATTATTATATTGTGTACCTCCCCCTTCTGTCATACTATCCTCCTCCTAAATTTTGTACATATCCAATGTCTTCTCTCTCATCAAATCAAACGCACGACAATCATGTTCTTCGTGTCCTACCAATTTGTAAAATGTGCAAAACAAATTTATTGGTGTGCTATGGTGCGTATGTAGAAACAGACATTCTATCGGATGATGTCCCCATTTATAACATATTTCGCAGTACCCTCCTCCTAGTAGTGGATTCAGTGCTCCATTTTCCAAGTACCATGTGAATGTTGGGCATTCATCCTTATGGTGACCTTCATTCCTTCACTTGCTACACCAAAAATGTTCCCTTTTCTCCTTCCCTTTTGTAAGCTCTGCTAAATGAATATTCAATGCAGCTAACTGCGTTTGGACCTGCACCATTCCCCCACCATCCCCTAGAGGAGATGCTTCCAGCTTCATTTATATATCCAAGGATTCATTCTGCAACATAATCTTTTTTTATATAAATGGCCCGCGGATCTGAGGTAATAACCTTGCAATGAACCATTCCCTATGTTGTTCATTGGGGATCTGGAATGTCAATCTTCCCATCACATCTTTAAACCTTTGGTCAAAATTCCAAAATGACTCGATTTGTACCTGTTTAATCTCCTTTAGCTCTACTATGTACTGGGACTCTGATTTTGGCTTCTTGAATTCCTTCAACAATTCCTATATAACGTTTTTTTAAGTCCTAGATTTCCCTGTCAGTGTGGTACTATGCAACTTCATGTACCATACTAGCACGCTATTTTTGAATGTTGTTTTCAATTACACAAACTTCACAGCCTCATCTTGGACATTGTTTGCAACCCAAATTGTCTCACATACAAACATATGTTTTTCTAGATCCTCTGATCCAAATCCCTGGAACTCAGGTAGTCTCAACGTGTGGTCTAATGGACTGCCATGTTGTTTTGCGTAGTTTCTCCCCTTGGTGATATTGGTTGACTCTAACTTGGTGGACTACTCCTGTTGCTATGGATCGATGCACTGCTTGCACTACTCCCACTATTATAACTTTTATATTTTGACTTCCTTTACTCACTACAATTTCCTTCAACAAATCCTCAACTATTACTTCTAGTCTTGGTGATGCACATGGGGTCATGGATTCAACGCAGGATCCATCCTGTGTAGGGCTTACTGGATTCTCAATTATGGGACTAAATTGAGGCTCTTCTTCCCTCTCTTTTTTTCCCTATACCTTGATGATCTGGACTTCCTTGTAAGGTCTTCCCCACTCAATATCACTGCATGACTCTCCTTTCTTAGCCCCAGTATTCTATCTCTTGTACCTTCCTCCACTGTGCAATATCACAAACTCTTCATTGTCTTCTATTATGCATTCTTCTTCTCTCTTCATCCCCAGTCCTTCCCTTCCTTATCCATTCATTTCCTCATTCTTCCTACCTTCATACTATCCCCTATTCATCCCCCAATTACCCTATGTGTGCGGAACCCATTAGCAGTCAGATTCCATCGTCATCACACACTTATCACACAGTAGCATCTTTATCCAAGTACCTAGTGAATTCATAAACCTACCGTGCGAACCTTTAAGTAAATCCCTCTCTGTGATACTGTATGATTGTGTACAGTCTACTACAAATTCCATAATATAGCCTCCCAATATGTTATCCAACCAAAAATCAACTGCATGAGAAGTTTTATTACTTATCGAATTCAATTGTCTTACCACTTTAGGAGTCCAGTTCCTCGGTGCAATTGTTCGGTACCTCCCAGTGTTCTCAACTAATCTTTCCAACCACTCAGTCAAAATATTAGGAATTCGCCAAAGAAAATATCATGCATATATGTGTATACATACCTTGGAATCCATTGGTTGTCACTCATTCAAGGATTTATATTGTGTTTTTGGATAAATTATTGTTCCTTGCATTCTATCCATTCAGTGATTTCCTTCTGTGTTGGCCTCCAAAACATTCCCTCACTTACAAATTCTCGGTCCCAGAAACAGAACCATTTGTTGGTGCATGGTTTTCAGACCCTAGGTTCAAAGTACTTAACCAACAAAACCCTTCAGATACCAACCCTTTCGGCATCACCTACATGCAGGAAAAGTATCACCCGAGGTATCTATTGGGACTGCAAGAACCAAGTTTCATGCAGGTGTGAGGGCATGTGAGGCCATTGATAGATTTCTTTAATACTGAGTCAGTCTATGCACCTTATCTTGGGTATGATATTCTTATATTACTAGTCATTTTCCTTATGCAGTATCATCATAACATAAATTATACCATAAACCATTCATCATAACATTCATAACAATTGCACAATAATCATATTGTAATAAAAGATATCCTACCATGCATATCACATAACATTCATATATTACACACATAAAGACACATAAGTTAACGTGGTTCACCCAAATTTGGGATACGTCCATAACGATTGGCTTCTTTATTATGAGTGTTGTAAGTCTTTCAGGCCTATGCACTATGCTACAATAAATATATTATATTTCAACCCCATCCCACCTAGCCTCTCAACAGTGCAATCCTCACTCTCTGCAACTCTCCTAACTCCTCCCATATAGACTCTTTCTCTCAACCTCTACTCTCTGAAATATCCATAACACAACCAACCAAAATCTAGAATGACTCACCAACAGAACCTAGAACAACTGAGAAGGACAACAACAACCCATTACTTGCCCAACCCATTACATATTTATACAAGAAATTAGGGCTCAAAACCCTATGACAACTTGTCATGACTCATACTCAACTCGAGTTTCCCTGCTGTACATTCGTGATTTTTCTTCCTTTGTGCCTACATGTTGCTTTTGCATGCTCGCCTGCTACTCTTCCTGCTTTTGTGCGTCTTTATGCTTTTGCATGTTGAACTATTGCTTTTCTTTCAGTCACTTTCTTTTATCTTCCCTTGTTTTATTATTATTTCCTTTCTTTATTCACTTTCTCTCTATTGCATTCTTCATTTGTGTTGTTCTTTGTGCCTTTACTACACAATCTTATTCATGTTCTCTACTACTGCTCATTCCTTCGACACTTACTCTTTTCTTTCGAATTTTTATTCCAAAATGCTAAAAAAATTATTCAGGGTGTTTTCCAAGTATGCAACCTTGATAGACTCCATCTGTGAATTTGATATTGGGTAGATCATTTACCATTCCTTGCTTGCTCAACTTCTACAAGTACCTAAAATTCAAATGTCCAAAACTTTCGTCCCATAATCTACTTTCATCATTTGCATGTGTTAGTAGCATAACATAATCATATTTAGGAACAAAATGTGAAAATATATACAACCTAGAATGGTGATCGCTCTCTCCGACAACAACTTTGGAGCCATCTTCCATCTCAAATATAGTCACTAAATCTAGAGTGAATTATAGCGACATCCATGTGTCAGAGTGAGTGATCTGATAGATCGAGAGTATATTTATGGATAGTTTTGGAACATGTAATACATTCTTGAAACTTCCATTGGCTAGAACTACTCTTCCTTGTCCACAAACTTTTACAACATTGTCATCTCCATTTAAAATGGGTGGACCTGTACAAGGTTTCAAAGAGGAAAAATAATATCATGTGGTAGCCATATGAATTGATCCACTATCTAAAATCCATGCATTTGGTGAGGAATAAATTGCTATCAATGCATGTTATTTACCTTGATATTCTGGTGAATTGTCTCCAGGCTTCTTCTTAGCATTTTCTGATATGCAATCTCCAAGGTTTTTTTTTGCAGAGCTTGAGCCATCGTATCGATAGTTTTCGTCATGAACAAGATTTATGGATGATATCCTTGGTTGCAATAGTTTCATTTGGATTTCTACTTCTTTGATTTTTATGCTTTGGAGTTGGAAGACTTCTTAGAGGGTTTGAAGTTTCCTCCCTTTTGTGTTCAGGTTCCCTCTTTCCCTTTGATTTATGACTGGATTTGGTGTTTGTATTGCTACTTTCATTAAAGCGAGTGCATGATATTTGGAATTATTGAGAACACCCATTTGTATGAGCTTGTCTTGAGAATGTATGAGAGATTCAGTGAATGCATCTAGAGTAGAAATTTTCCATTTATCACCCATTGTAAGATTTGAATTATGAAATGTAGAGATGAATACTGAGTACTATGGGCCCATCTTCGAAATAATGGCAAGGATTAGTTGATTTCCTTGCATTGATACATTTATTCCGCACCCCTTGAGTTGAAGAAGAAAAGATTTAAAATTTGTAAAGAAGTATGGAAGGTTCTCATAATTTCTTGGATTTAACGAAATTAACTTGTTCTCTAGAATATGACCACACATTCATATTTATTTCCAAAGAGGTCCCCTAGAGTGGTCCAAACATCATTTGAAGTTTTAGATGATTCAACATGGAATAATAATTCAATAGAAATAGACAAGCAGAGAAGTATAAAAGGTTCGTCCATTCAATTAAAATATTTGGCTTTTTTCAATGGTGAAAGTAGGTTCTTCTTTGGTTTCCATAGTGACTCAATACGATCCTCTGCTTCTGATAAGAAGAAGAACTTTCAGTTTTCATTCAAAATAGTTGTCTGAGGTTAGAACCATTGTTGGAGAAGAATCCATTCTCTATGGTCGCTCCAATCTTCGGTAACATATGAAAGAAAGTATGTGCACCTTATTACAAGAGCATGTGCTATGATACCATGTGAAATTGTTGAATAACCTACATAGAGAATCTAGCATGCAAAGAGGAACAACAATTATTGCAAGTTTTGAGAGAAATATGAAGAGAGAATGAAAAGAATTGTATTCCACAATGAATGAATGGAAAAATTACATGTGATATACTCTACATGGTCAACTAATGCACCATAGTAGTGGGTCTAGAAATGATGTGGACATGCACTGAAAAAAACCTGAGTGAACTACCACGTAGTCCTAGTTAACTTGCCATGTAGTCAACAGTTAACTAGTTTGCACAAGTGGAGTGGAGATAACCTCATGCATGCACATGCAGTGTGGTCTCCTAGCCTCATGCATGTGAATTGTACCCTCTTGGTGATGATTCCAAGGTGGACATGCAACACTTGGTGATAATCCCAAGGTTTACATGAAAGACTTGAATCCATTAGCCTAACTGATGTACAACTTAGTAATGACTAAAGAAGAGGTGGCACCCTTGTCTAGGGGAGAATATCTCAGACCATCGGAGACTAAATGACACCCTCAACATAGACTATATAAATTAGGAAAATAAATACTAGGTAGCGTGCATATAAATACAATAATAATCAATGATGAATTAGGGCAAAGAATAAATAACTTCAATCATTACTTGTATTCAAAATCTCTCGCTATGAATGCAATCGGTGCTCTCCAAACTCTGTGGACAACCTCAACTTCCTGTGATACAGTGCTTTGATAAAATAGAAATACTCAGATTAAAATAGGGAGTTTGGTTGTCATTTGTGCTATTAATGGATTCTATATTCTAATTAATTTTGATGGATTCAATCCATGCGAAATTATGGCTATATCAATAATTTTCATCATTACTGATTGGGTAGTACAACTACCAAATCTGCGACATGGTTGGCAATTAATTGTTGACTAGTGAAAAGTGTCCTCAGCCAATTTATATTTCCTCACTTCAACAGTTTTTCCTTCTTGCTTTCTTATGTGCTTCGGCAAAAATATTTTAATGTTCTTTGGAATACCTTTGTTTTTGTTTCAGTGAAAAATTTCTTTCTATCGCAGTGAACATTTCTTATTGGTTTGGTGAACTCAAAAAAGTGTTTCGACGTTATTTTATCAACAGATCTAGAGATTCATTTTGGCAGACTCAAAAATGTGTTTCAACAGACTTACCAACCTACTTATGTCATGCTTGGTTTCAATGAAATTATTTTTTAAGATACTTTTGGTGCATTCTCTAGGTTTTCTTTTCTTGAATGATTGAGTGTTCATATTTTCATCAAGTCAAACTAAGTACTCTCGGCACCCATGAGATTTTGTTTCGGCGGGTTGGAGGATTTACCTTTGGTGTGCTTTGTTTTGGTGATTTTTTACTTTCCTAGGCCCACATAAGCCATATTATTTTGGCACATTAGTCCCTTTACTTCGGCATTGTTGGGAAAAGTACCCTTTAGCAATTTCTGGAGAAAATGATTTTGAGTGCTTTGTGTGCTTTCCCAACTCTACCAAACAAGTCAAAACTAGACTTAAGTTTTAGATTCTCTTTATTTTGATGTTGAAACACCTTATTCAACCTACATTAATGCATGAAACCTTTGAATCAAAACATAGCATTCAAACAAAGTGAGAAACCTCTGCCATAAACCAAAAATAAAAAAATTAAGTGGTACCCAAAAAAATTTAGATTTTTAGGGTGTGTTTGCACTCAACAGGGTAATACAAACCATGTTGTAGATTGCCTCAGGTGGCCCCTATTTATGGCACCAACCACGATTCTTAACTCTTGTTGGCACAATACTTCTGGGTGGCTCAAATTGTATGGAAATGACCCTAATTTTTCTACTGCATATCATACATTGGGTGTTGGTAAACAATTTTCGATATTTCACCTCTAAGATGCACTTTTGAACATCAAGGCCATATTTGTATTCCTTCAAGCGAGCATAAAAAAATTATTTGGGAGGCACATTATAGTCAGGTGGCAAGGAAATTTGGTGTGGAGAAGATAGTAATAGTACTTCAGAAGTATTTCTATTGGCCAAACTCCAATAGGACATCAACAAGTATATCAGATCGTGCATTGCATGTGCCATCGCTAAGCTTGTCAATAAGAAGTAGGAACTGTATATTGATGTTATTGGTAGTATCAGATATGTATTTATGCATAGGTATATGTTCACATGTGAATGTTCTATGGTTAAAACAATATGCCAAAGGGAGGAGGCCCGTGGGCTTGACCCCAGGACCTCCCCCTACAATTCTGCCTTCATACATATCCACCAACCAATGGGCCAAACGGCCTTGTTGGTTGATCCGCCCGGCCATTTAGTTTAAGAAATAACCTTTTCCAATGCACGGGAGGAGGAAGGCATGCACCAGTCTGTACTGGGCATGGATTTCAATGCATAGGTATTGTCATTAATGCAGATTGCAGCCACGAAAACTGAGACAAGATTTCTTAAGGGGATGAAACTGCCAGACTCGGATCGAGGCATGGAGACAGTCATTTTTGGGTAATTTGATGCCATGAATTCAATGGTGTTATATTTTTTCTGATCTAATCAAAGCTTCTATAGCTTAATTCCATAATGAGGTATACTTATGTATTTTTCCAAATTAATTTGCTGAGTTAATATAAAATCCTACCCATTTGAGAGCAGTACTCGAAGACGTTGTCCACCAGGGATGAACTCCATTATCAAGTTTTTGTGTTCATATTGATGCTTATGTCTCTTCAGTATTGAGATTTTCCTTCTTTATGGTGCACTTTAATTTATGCTCATTTAATACAATTCTTTATAAGTCACTTCGATGAAAAGATCCTGGATCATGTTGGTATCAGAGCAGTCATCTTTGACTTGAATTGTTGAGTGTGAATGCTTACTAGGGACAAGCATAAACAGGGTGAAGGAACTCTTAATAATTTCAATCCTGAATTTGGTCATGCATCCTGAAGGAAGAAAATGGCAGAAGAGGACAAGCGTGATGAACAGGATAAAAACTTCTATATGGTCTTTTATCGCATGTCAGAAATGGTCGAGCGAATGTATGGAGACTACGAGAAGAGGATGAAGAAGAAAGGGAATAAAAAGGAAGCACAAGTTGATGATAATGCTTCAATAACTCAAGGGGCTAGAGGAGACCCTCCCGAGCCTCCATCTTCACCATCAAGTTCTAGCTCTTCTTCCTCTGAGCATTCTCATCATTCTCATCATTCTAGCCATAAAGCTTCTTTTAAGAAACCATTATTAAATCTTGATGTAAAATTTTCTTTACCTATGTTTAATGGAGATGCTAATCCTGAAAAGCTAGATAATTGGATCTGATAGGTTGAAGTATATTGTTGTGTTCAACAGATTGATGAAGAGGAAGTTAAAGTGCAACTGGATTCTCTTCGGTTGCAAGGCACCGCTCTCATATGTTGGGAGAGAAAACTTCAGGACAGAAGTAAGTGTGGTAATATTCTTTCCTCATGGTCAGAATTTAAATCAGCGATAAGGAAGCAATTTTATCCATTGGGTTATTTACATAAAGAAATGATGGAATGCAAAAATTTAAGGCAAACTGAAGGTCAAACTGTACAAAGTTTCACGGAAGAATTTAGGAAGAAATATCTTTCATTAAACATTCCTTTGGATTCTTATGAAACTTTAATGAATTATATTGGTGCACTTCACAATTATATTCATCATACTTTTCTATTGTTTAACCCCACCAGTCTTGACAAAGTTTGTGTGCAAGCCACTCACCTTGAGAACAAGGGAAAGCATGTTCAAGAAGATCCCACAAAGAAACCTTCCAATTTCCCACCTAAACAGTTTAAAGGAAAGTTTAAAAGGAAGGAAAAAAAGATCGCCACCACAAAGAAGGGAGAAGGAAAGCCATCTTGCACTCATTACAAGAAAGATGGACACAATGATGAGCGTTTTTGGAAACTACATCCAGAGAAGAGACCAAAGCAGTTCGTTGGAAAGGGGAAGACAAATATCATTGCTACAGTGCAACAAGATCTTGGTTCTTATTCATGAGATGAAGAAAATATCATAGCGGTTGGAGTACAAGGTAAATATTCCATTCATTCTAGTTCAAGTTCCAATAATGAATCTCATGATGATGAAAGAAAAAGGAATGAATTATTTCACATAAGGGTTGTATCTAAGCACACTAAGATAGATACATTATTTGATTCGAGTTCCCAAGTAAACTTGATATCTGAAGCACTTGTCAAAAAGATGGGTCTTAAAACTAAACGACATCCAAATCCTTATCCTCTTGGTTTGGTATGTGATAAAGAAAAACTTAATGTCACTAAGCAGTGTAGGGTCAGATTTTCTATTGCTTCAAAGTTAATTGATGAATTTGATTTGGATGTTGTTCCAATTGATACATGTGGCATAGTGTTGGGGAGTCCTTATCTTTATGATAGAAAATGAGTCTTCTTTTGTCATGAAAAAAAATATCACCTTACTAAAGGGGGAGTGGAATATATTGTTAGAGCCCACAACATGAGGGTAAACACCACATTTGTTAGTGCAGGGCAAATGAAGAGACTCATAAACACTAATAAGAGATATGTACTCATGGTCATAGGGGAAAAGGATGTCGGAACATCCGACGCTTTCCAAGGATGTGATTCTTCTCATAAGAAATAATTAATTGATAATGTTTCTAAGTATGATGATATTTTTCAAGAACCAGATGGATTACCTCCTAAGAGGGAAATTCAACATGAAATGCATCTTCAACAGGATTCTCCCCTTCCTAATGTGGGCATGTACAAGATGTCATTTGTAGAGATGACAGAGATTAAGAAACAGGTACCGGACTTGTTGGATCGAGGGGTCATCAAACCCATCTCATCTCCTTGTGGCTCTCCAATCATGATGGTGCCAAAGAAGGATGGCACATGGAGAATGTGTGTCGATTACCGAGCTTTAAATAAAATCATGGTGAAAAATCGATACCCTCTTCCTTGTATAGATGGTTTACTTGATCAATTAAAGAATGTTGTTTATTTCACTAAGTTGGATTTGCACAGTGGATACCATCAGATCAGGGTTGCAGAACAGGATGCATGGAAAATTTCCTTTAAAGCCAAACAAGGATTATTTGAGTGGTTAGTTATGTCGTTTGGGATTTGTAATGCTCCGGAAACCTTCATGCGTGTGATGAATGATGTATTCAGTCCATTTCTAGATGATTTTGTGATTGTATATTTAGACGACATTCTTATATTTAGTGGGACTTGGGATGAACATGTAAGGCATGTAAAGAAAGTATTGGATACTTTGTAAAGGGAAACGTTGTATGTAAAATTGTCCAAATGTGAATTTGGCAAGACTGCACTTGTGTACTTAGGTCATATTGTCGGAGGAGGACAATTGAAAATTGATCCTTCCAAAATTGATGCAATTGTAAATTGGCCTGAGCCCAAAAATGTAACTGAAATGTGAAGCTTCTTAGGTGCAGTCCAGTACTAGAGGAGATTCATTTCAAACTTCTCTTTTATTGCAGCTCCTCTACATGCCTTAACCAATGTGAAGAACACTTTTCAGTGGGGAGTAAAACAACAAAAATCCTTCGACACTTTGAAGGAAAAGATCAGTACCGCACCAGTATTAGCATTGTCGCATCTTTAATAGCCTTTCAAGATCGAGACAGAAACTAGAAGGTACGCCATGGGTGAAGTATTGATGCAATATTGTAAGCCTATCTATTACCACTCTGAAACTTTTAACCAAGTTGTTGTTAACTATCCTACATATGATAAAGAGTTGTATGCATTAATTCAAAGTGTGAAGAAATGGAAGCACTACTTGTTAGGGAAGGAAACGATCATACATACAGATCACCAACCCTTACAATATCTCCAAGCACAAACCAAGCTGCAACAATCTCATCATTACAGGTGGATAGCTTTTCTTCAACAATTTCATTTGGTAATCAAATACAAAAAGGGTACAAGTAACAAGGTAGTTGATATGATTTCTAGACCTCCTATTGTTGCTTCTGTTATTTTGAAGAATGCTTCTTTATCTTATGATAGATATGTGGAACAATAGGTTGTTGATGAATATTTTAAAGATGTATTTGAGAAGCTAACCCGTGGTGCACAGGTAGAGAACTATTATCTACAGGGAAACCTACTCTACCATCTGGGAAAGTATGTATTCCTACAATTGAATGAGTCCATGTAATACGAAAAGCTCACACTTCTCTTTTGTCTAGGAATTTTGGGGTAGGAAAAACTATGGCTCATCAACAAAGGTTTTGTTACTGGCCTGAGATGAAAACAATTGTAACTAAGTATGTAAAGGGGTGTGTGATGTGTTCTACTTGTAAGCCCACTAATAGAAAATTGGGGCTATACACACCACTTCATGTTCCATCACATCCATGGAAAAGTATCTTAATGGATTTTGTAGGGGATTTACCAATGTCGAAAAGGGGTCATGACTATTTGTATGTTGTAGTGTATAGGTTCAGCAAGATGTGTATCTCGATGCCATGTAAAAAGTAGATCATTGCTGAATAGATTGTTAATCTCTTCTTTCAGTATGTTTGGGTTCACTTTGGGTTACCCACATCCATTATCTCAAATCGAGATGCTCAATTCCTTGGGGGGTTTTGGACAAAAATGTGGAGAATGATGGACACCAAGTTGAAGAGGAGCATTTCTTTCCATCCACATACCGACGGACAGACAAAGGTTGTTAATCGAACAGTGTTACTTTTTCTTCGAGGCTACTGTAGCAAGCATCCCGAGTTATGGGATGAATAGATACCCTATGTACAACATGCTTACAATCAAGCCTTACATTCCTCCACTCAGTGTTCTCCATTCAAGACATGTTTTGGGTAGTTTCCTAAGGTGCCTTTGGACTTGATGTATGGGAGATATTTCGATTCAAATGAAGAAATAAATGAAGACAGAGCCTGCAAGTTCATTCAGAGGATCCAGTAGGTACACCAAAAAGTCAGGGAACAATTGGAGAAAATTCAAGAATGGTATAAAGCTCGGCATGACAAACATAGGGTTGATCATGAGTTCCAGGTTGGAGACTAGGTATGGATTCACATCAGCAAGGAAAGATTAAAGGGTGAAGGAAAGAAACTCAAGCCCATCCGACATGGACCCTTCACTATTTTGAAGAAAATTGGTACCAATGCTTTTCGTCTAGATCTTCCACATTATATGAAGATCTACTTATTTGTAAATGTGGAGAACTTGAAACTTTTTGAGCCTCCCATGATCATGGATCAGGGTGAAGAAGTTGCAATACCTTCAATTGATGAGTTTTCTCTTGAGTACTTAGATGATTTAAAGGAAGATATCATCTTGGACAGAAGGATGAGGACTTCACGCAGGGGGGGTGTTGATTATCTTCGAGTAGGCTTAAAGGGAACACATCCAAGCAAGGAAAAATGGATTGAGAAGGATAAGGTGAGGGAACTCTTCCCTCACTTATCTGTTAATTGATGAAAGCTTTTGGTGGTCCAAAAATCTCTCAGTGGGAAGGCACAATCCAAAAAGGATCCAAAGAAGACTAAGGACAACTCAGAATTCCTAGAAGCAACTCAAGAAGCTGAGAATGGCCTCAGCAGACAGACAAAAGGAAAAAAATCAAATTCCTCAAAACTCAATGAAATTGGCATCATCACGAAGAGCACGTCGCAAGATTCCCAACGGTGTAAATGACTCATCAAATGAATTTACGGATTGAAATATATTTGGGGTCAAATTCTTGGTCAATCTAGCCCAATCAGCAAGGGTGAGTCAGCATTTGTACTGTTGACATCATCATCAGTATGGATGATGTCATCATTCGTACAGTATACATGGCACATGCATAAGGAGACATGTGTCATCATGACATCATCATGGTGATGTCGCAGCACCAGAGGCTGTCACGTGTAACTCGTTTTCAGAATTTTTAGGTCAATCTGTGGACCAATGAGGAAGTGCCACATGGAAGTCCATACATCCACATGGCATACCATACGTGACATGGCAGGTGACATGATAGGCTGACATGGTAGGATGACATGGAAGGTGATGTGGCAAGTGACTGTGCAAGTGGTTGGTGTGGGCCAATGGTTGGCTACCACGTGGCCCAGTAATGGGTTGCCACATGGCAGTGGGAAAATTCCCAATGAGGACCAAAAACCAAAAATAAAAAAAATATTAAAAAAAATGGGGGGGTTGGCGCCAACCCCCCGGTCTGCCAAATTTATCTATATCCTGCCACATTTGGCCACCAACAAATAGTTTTCCAACCTTATCACTAAACTTAACGGAGGTTGCGCTATATTCAAACGTGAATGTTCTATGGTTAAAACAATATTCCAAAGGGAGGAGGCCCGTGATCTTGACCCCGGGACCTCCCCTTACAATTCGCCCTTCATACATATCCGCTAGCCAATATGCCAAATGGCCTTGTTGGTTGATCTACCCAACCATTTAGTTTAAGAACTGACCTTTGTCAGTGCACGAGAGGAGGAAGGTGATCCAAAAACAAAGGTATTACTGATAACTTGCAAGTTATTTTAATGTACTTTTTGCATCGGATCATTAAGAATGCAAAGTACATAAACTTGTTATCTTGTTTGCAGAATATCAAATGTGACTTTTACTTGATGCCTATTAATTAATAAAGATATCATCCAATAATATCCATGCTGCAAATGAAGAGAATAGAATTGCAAAATAGAAAGAGAAATAGAGACAAGAGGTTGATAACGGAGTTCACCAATCGTTGGCTACGTCTCCGGGCCCGCTTCCAAGTGGCAGACCTCTTTATTGCTCTTTAAAATTCTCAAAGTTCTCTTACAATGCTCTTTGTTGTTACATTACATGCTACATGTCTTCTGTACAAGACCTCCTTGCTCAGATTCATGCATGCACAATCAAAATCCTCTCAACAACATGAGAAAAACGCCTCTCAAAACATGAGAAAAGGCCAAAATTTACAAACTACTCCTTCAAAACCCTGCATCAAAAAGTCTCCTACAAGCTTCAAAAAGCCTGGTTCTTATAGTTTTCAAGGCTCAGATGAGGAATCCCAACTTCCCTCAAGATCTAGCCTCTTTATGGGATCAAATCCCCTTTCAAATGGCCAAGATATGCCCAAAAAACCACTTTCTGGTCATAATATCAGGTAATTAATTAAAAAAAACACATAACAGGCTTTAAAAAAACCACTTTTTGTTAAATATACAGTGTAGCCCTCTAGGGTTGGGCACGCGCCCTCAAAAAACAGTCATATGAAATCCATATGGCCAAGAGTTATCCCAAAGGGCTAAGCGCTGGCCCTTTAGTCGCACTAGCTCCTAGTTATATGGCGCAATCCATGAAACCAAACCCTTATCTCCTCCGCGTGCATAGGGATAAGCCCTGGGATCTATGGTGGAAACGTACCCAGAACCATGGCTTAAGGCGCTAACTGTTAGATGTGTGGCACTCATGCCTTTGGTTATGAGTAGTGTAAAACAACCACGGGCTAGGGCTTAGCCCCAACCCCCTCCTTTTTGTGCCCCTTACATAGATTAAACTTTAAATACATTTAAATACATTTGATTTAACAAGTAATATGTGGGCCCATTGGTGTTGGGTCATTTGTGAAAGAACTTGGGCTTGGTGGGTGGTTGTGGGTTCAAACCCCATCGACCCCAAAAATTTTGGAGCTTTCCATATGAAATGTTGACTGGGTTCCACATGGCTGCCCATGCTTGGGCCACGTGGCACTATCTCATTTGCTCGAACTTTTACACGTGTCCAACTCTGATTGGATCTGCCATCCACATCTGCCTAGTGAACTGTTGCCACTTGTCGCACTGCCATTGGTCTAAGTTTACCTCATGAGGTGTCGTTGGTGATGTCATGCTATCATCAATGTTGACTTTTGGACAGTTGACCTTTGACTTTTTACCTGTTTGGGTTTTCGATCAGAACGCGATAAATTCTGCATACGGAGCTCGTTTGAGGAAGTAAATATACTGCCAGAATCGGCACGACAAGCCGGTCGCAATGGAATTAGTTTCATCCAATTCTGAGAACTTTGATTTTTGAGCATTTTTTTTAGCCTGGGGAGCCTCCTAGATCAGAAGGCGTGAACTAGTTCATACTAGGCATGGATTTCAATGCAGAAGTATTGTCACTAATGCAGGTTGCAAGCATGAAAACTGAGACAAGATTTCTCAAGGGGCCGAAAGTGCCAGACTCATATCGAGGCATGGAGACAGTCATTTTTGGGTAATTCGACGCCACAAATTCATTGGTGTTGCTTGTTTTTTGATATGAGCAAATCTTATGCATCTTAATTATAGAATGAAGTATACTTATGTATTTTTCCAAATTCTTTTGTTGAGTTAATATAAAATCCTACCCATTTGAGAGTAGGACCCAGAGACGTATTCCACCAGGGATGAACTCTGTTATCAAGTTTTTGTGTTCAGATTTGATTCTTGTGTTTCTTCAGTATTGATCTTTTCCTTCTTTATGGTGCACTTTAATTTATGCTCATTTAATACAATTCTTTATAAGTCACTTCGATGAAAAGATCCTGGATCAGTTTATTCCAAAAAAAGAATTTGAATAGGAAGATGATATTAAGAAACAAACTCATATTGATGCAAATTTTGAGATCTGATAATGTTACCAGCTATCTCATGAGGATCACACATGTGTTTGATCATATTGCAGCCATAGGGGAGAAAATGGAGGACACATAGCTCATGAATATGGCACTGAATGGTCTTCCCAAGTCTTGGGAACCATTTCTCAAGGGAGATTGCACTCGGGAAAATATCCTAGATTGGAAGAGACTTTGGAATGATTACATACAGAAAGAGACTCGAGAGGATTCTAAGATAATAAAGTAGGGAGGTAATGAAGATAACTTGGATATTTTCAGTAAGACAAGAAATGGAAAAAGAAAGAGTTATAGTAAGAAGGGTAACAATGATTGAGGATCTTCACAGCCAAGGAAGAAGAAGGACTCAACTAAAATCAAGTGTTTATCATGTCCAAAATGGACATTACGCATCTCAGTGTTCAGAGAAGAAGAATAAGGGTAATGGAAAGACACATCATCATAAGAATGGAAATTTTCTAGAAAATCCTTTAGGTCTTCATCATTTTCAAACACTTGAAGATATTCTTGGTTATCTAGTACTGAGGGCCGAAACACTCTGTTTACTTGAAATGATGTCTCACTCTGGATTTCATCTGGGTTTAATAATGAAGTGACCAATGCTAAGGAATCTTCCTTCTGCTTTCTATCCCTTAGAATAAAAGAAATATTGAAAGAACAAAAACCTCGATCAATTCATTTATTCTTTTGAAATATAATTTGAGCCTTTCTTTTTTAATCTTATATTTCTGAGTGACTTGATTTATTATCAATTAAAAATCCCCAGTCACAATCAAATTTTCAATCTTCATCTCCAGTGCTAGAATCATTCCTTGAATTAAGGCTTCATATTATGCTTCTTTATTTGTACAAGATAACTCAATTCTAATGGCATGTGGGTATACTACTTTCTCAAGGATTTTGAGTACAATCCCAACTCCGCTTCCTAAGCTTGAACAAGCTCCATCGAATGACATCCTCCAATATCCCACAAAATGATTATCTTCACTTTATATATCATCAATATGCTCCATATCTAGTATGGCATAGTTTCCAATACCAACATCTATATAATATTCCATATGTTTGTTATCCTTCTTTTTTAAAGAAAATGGTCTCCTACGTTCATGAGGAACTTTTATCATTGTTCCATATTTATCAGGTAACATCATACAACTTCCATCATTCATTATATAGACACCTATCATGGAAGACCAGTCGTGGCTTTTGATCTTAAGTCTTTTTCTAACTGGATGCTCCTTGGTCAGTAATGTTCAAATTATTTATCTTCATTTTTTATCTTCCAAGAATTATGTCAGGGTCAACGCCTATTTCAATCATGATTTCCTCCATTTCCGTAGCTTTGGTCATTGCTTCATCCAGAGTATCAAATTGGGAAGTTCTAATAGCAAAATTCACGTTGGGTGGCATGGAATTTTTATAACAACCAAGTATTACTAGACTGGATCATTAGGCCTTTTATCTTCATGGAACTTGTTCAATATTTTATTGAATCCAAGATTGAAATATCTTATTCTCTAATTTTTATTTAGACCGATTTGGGTGAAATTAGTGAGAAGGGTATGATACGCGACTGGGGGAGCGAACATATTTAGGAACATAGCTTCAAGATCATCAAATGAGTCAATCGATCTTGTGGGAAATGTGGTGTACCATTTGTAAACTTGGCTCGATGAAGTTTTGAGAAACAACCTTACCATCACGTCATCATGTTCAAAAATATGGAAATCACAACCATCCAAAAAAAATCAACATGTCTTTTAACATAAATGGTTCCATCTCTAGAAAATGTCTTCAAAGTTTCTTTAGGAATAAAAGGGAGTTCATGTTGTTCACCTCGCAGGTCGAGGGGGGAAGTCTCTTATCCTTCTTATATTTCTAAATATTCGTCTTTATTCATGTCTTCTTTCCTCTCGTATTTCCTAATGCCTTTACTCTCTTCTTTCTTCATGTGCTTCTTCGTGTCTTTCTTCTCTTTCATCCATGTCTGGAAGTTCCATGTTTTCTTAAAGAGTATGCTTTTCAATTTCTGAGGTATGCAATTGCTTGCTTTTGCTTCTAGTGATTGGTCCTCTGTATTCGTCCAGCTTCAATTCCTGCCTTGTTCTTGGGCTCATCTTTCATTTATTTGGTCTTGTCTTTCATCTCTTCTTTTCCTTCGGATAATTTCTCTTTCTTCCTCTTGAACTAGTGTTTCCCAAGATATTTCTAGTTCTTCTCTCATTCGAGTAGTTGTTATTACAAGTTTATATAACTGTTGAAGAATAATTCGTTGGTTATTCAATCTGATCTCTAGGGTTGGTTAGCCATAGGAAAAGTCATATAATTTTAAGATTCAAAACCAAATCTAAATCTTCAAGTTTTTCCCCAGTATGGTTGCCAAAAATGTTGACGATTGAATCTGTCAAGGACCGAAACGACAACCTCACGAGGATATGAATCCTCCTTCATTTTTAAAGAGGTGGTACTCCTCTTTGGCTTATGATATTGTTTGTAATTTCATATCAATAATAATATAGGACCTTAAGGTATTCTGATATTTAATGCTAAAACAAAAGGTCAAAATGCTAAAAAGTAAAAAAAAATTATAAAAGAGAATTCCTTAGAAGTGGACCAGGAATATCACACATCACACATTACAAAAAATAAATAAAATCTCCTCACATCCATCATAGTGAAAATAAATATTTATGATCACATTTAAAATAAAAGAAGATGGATCATACGCATAAGAGAACTTTTATAGAGTACTCCTTATATAGGTCAAAAGAAGATTATGATAGACCAATTTCAAATACTTTATAGTCAAGACTCAGAGTTATAAAATACAGTCAAAATTTATTCTGAATTAGTTCTCTGTGATTTCTCAAAAATAATAATGTATGTTACAGTGCCTTGAAATTAAAGGTGTTTTCCCAAAGTCATGGGATTGGGTCTCTCGCAGAACATAAATCAAACATTTACAAGAAAGTAGAACATAGAAGGAAGAAAGTGGGAGGATGTTGAGCAGTAGAATATGGAAAGAAGACAAAAAGAATATTATTGGGATTTGATTATACTTTTCTAACTAAAGAAGAAAAATAGCTGGATGAAAACTGATAAAGGAAGAAGTATGTGATCAACATGGACTTACTATGATGGTATCTCTCCTCTTTTCATTTTCTTGTTGTTTTTTCTTTTATACCCTTTCTTGTTGCGATTTGATTACCGATCATAACTGCTTCTGCTGGTATTTTGGAAATCTTGACAATTGATTTGTTCAACCATTCTTTAATAAAATCCCTTAATGGGGTAATGGTTAGTTCTTCTTTTATTTTAACATTAAACAACTCCCTTTCGATTTCTCTAAGATAAACATATAAATTTTGTCATACATTTTCAATATCTTCATTTTTATTTTTGTACTCGACAAGCCAGTTGTCAATATCATCATGTGTAAACTCAATCATATTATCAAACTTCTCAGTTGATCCCCTTTTTAATTCCTCAACTTTTCCTTTGAAATTTTTCCGAGTCATGAGCATTGAATTTGAAATATATTTAGGGCTTGGGACTTCAACAGTGGTTCCAGCAATATCCAAATCAAGAATTTTTTAAAATGCTTTAGTCTTACTTCTTGATAAATTAGCCAATTGAGTTGGTAGTCCTTTTAATACGTTAGTTATTTCCATATAGCAGGATTTTAATTTTTTGATGTGACTTGAAGAAGGTAGATTTTCTTGCTTTCTTGTTTGTTCTGTCATTGCTGAAAATTTCATTGCAAACATCACAACTCCATCTGTGTAAAACCCTTCATCATTTTTCAAATCTGAATTCAAGTATTTCGTGGTATTCTCAATTCTCAAAATAAGAGAGGCAAAACCTTTTTCCATATCCCACATCTCTAAAATCAATAAAATTATTTTCTTAATATTCTCTTCAACAAAATGTTGAGTGGAAAAGCTTAAATTCAAAATTCCCTTGACTCTTATACTTGGCTTTGGGGTTTCTTGAATACTTTTTCTGTGACGAATCATAGCAACAGGGGAATCTAGAATAGGTGGAGGCATGAGGGTTGCCTCCAATTCTTTAATTTTTTCTTTAAGTTGATCATTCTCTTTTGTTGGAAAACTGAGAGGGGGGGGTGAATTAGTTGTTATTGTGCTTAAACAATTATAACCATTTTAAACTCATTACAGAACACTCAATGATGATCACAATAATGCAGGGAAGTAAGCAATATAGTATTCAACATCAATCACACACATGAAGCACACAGAGACTGATATTCCTGAGGAAACCCATAAAGGGAGAAAACCTCTTCTTCTTGATATGATAAGTAATATTTATTTTCTGTACATTATCATTCTTATGAGAACCAACTCATTGTGAGGCTACCACCTCTTTTTTTCAAGCTGCAACTTGATGAGAGCACCAACTCTTTGGTTTCTCTAGCACCCACTAGAAGGAAGCACCAACTCACTGAGTGTTCCAACACCAACTGGACGGAAGCACCAACTTCCAATCACATAGGCACCAACTTGTGTCACAGAGAATAATGGTTCTCCCTTGCACCACCCTACCACCCTATTTTTTCTGGCTCCAACCAGATGGAAGCTACAAATCCCTGTGTTCAAGCACCCACTTGAAACTCAGAGGAAAATAGTCCTTTGTTAAGGTCCTAACCCGCACATAGGTAGATCAATGTATTTGGATGTAATAAAGGTCAATATTAATAAGGCCTTTCAATAAAATAGAATAAGGCGGATGTAAG